>JAZKJV010002727.1:0-185790 GCA_037367405.1 Ottelia alismoides
TTCAATATCAAAGTGTAATCTTACCTTCTTGGACAATTAGCAATTGTGCCCCTGAGTTAGTTTCCAAGGTTCGAAATATCGTTATCGATTTCGTATCGACCGATCTGAAAAGGGATATATCGAGATATATCGATGATATCGGTGGAAATCTTGGAAATGGTATAAAAAGGTAATTTTTTTGCAAATTAAGATCTCTTAGTTCTTAAAACCATAAATAGCAAACAAATGCACACTTACATGCAAGAATGGGACGTATTAGCACACCAATACACATTATATCGTACAAATGAAGAATATGGGGATCGTTGAGAGAACAGTCATAAGCAATAAAAACAACCTCCCCGAGAGAGGCAAGAGACCTTCCATCGTGAAACCTTATGTTCACATTTCTCCATCGGGCAACTTATAAAAAATTATGATCCTCCCATTGGGAAAGGGAAGTTATAAATATGATAAGGGAAGGCCCCCACATGATTTAGCAAGTGCACTACTATAGCTAACAATATCCATCTAAGAGACCAAAAGGAACAAAAATCAATTTCAACCAATTGCTAACAAAACTCAACAATTCGCCACAATTGTTCAAAATTGCACGAATCCCTTTGGCGACCTCCATCCCACACACGAAGAAAAAATAATATGGTTTTTTACAATTGTGCCTCTTCTTAGATTCTGCAATATCAGTTATGCCCCTCTCTTTTTTGCAATATCAAGTGTAATCTTACCTTCTTGGACAATTAGCAATTGTGCCCCTGAGTTAGTTCCAAGGTTCAAAATATCGTTATCGATTTCGTATCGACCGATCTGAAAAGGGATATATCGAGATATATCGATGATATCGGTGGAAATCTTGGAAATGGTATAAAAAGGTAATTTTTTTGCAAATTAAGATGTCTTAGTTCTTAAAACCATAAATAGCAAACAAATGCACGCTTACATACAAGAATGGGACGTATTTAGCACACCAATACACATTATATCGTACGTATCGTCGTTGTCAATGTTGGTTGTTGATTGCTGATTGTTGAGAGATATTAGAAAGAAACGATGGAAGTTAAACAATAATAGCTGAGTGACATCAAGGAGGTGTATTTAACACATTAACTTTACACCACACCGCATATTATATATAAACAAAATGCTGAGATGTGTTAGATACCATATGAACAAGCTTGAGCATAATAATATATATGTATGCAGATATTCCTTAATCAGTTCTAAAACTGTTTCATCTCCATTGTCAAAAGGGGACAAAGCTCCCCCGTTCAAAAAAGGGTTCATAATATGTTTTCCATGTCACGAGTAGATAAAAAAGCAAAATCCCAAACAAATAATTCAAAAATTAAAAAGTGGGTGATATTGAGCAATATCAACCCTATATCGATGGTTTTGAACCGATATCAATAGAGATATCAGGGAAATTATGTATTGATTATACACTCAAATATCGAACCCCTATCGATATCCTGGAATATTTATGAGAAATAAAATATCTAGAATAATTATTGTTAGAAAATATGAATGCGGAAGCGGAATGATAAACAGAGCATAAGAACAGAGAAAGATAAACATGGAACACAAAGTTTTTACGTGGAACCCTACTCCTTAAGGAGCGGGATGAAACCACGAGAGAAGCCCTCAAAGGGGCGGATATTCTATAGAATTTTCTCCATGGATACTGGAGGTATGGGGCTCCTTACATAGCCTCTACATAGCCTCCAAGTCCCACCAGTCTGGTAGATGTGGGACTAAACATATGGATGGGGTAAATGAATCCTGGAGAGATCCATTTACCCATCTCCCATACATGTGACGCATATAACAAATACTCCAACACTCGACCTCAAGCTGGAGCATGCAATGCTCATCTTGGACAAACAGAAAGAAACTCAACTCACGCTACAAGACACTACAGACAATATCAACTCAACGTGCACAACTGTCGGCTGCTGTCGAGGACGTTGCTTCTCATACCGTGCAGGTGAGGAGGACGAACGGGCTGGAGTGTGAGTCAATTGAATCTCCTCGTCGGAGAGCATGTGCTCTGTACTGCGCCTGTCAGAGACAGTGTAACTGAAATGAGTCTCCTCGTTAGAGTCCTCTGGCCTACCATAACATGTGGACAACTGCTCCATCTCTGAAAAGGACCGAACTGAAAGGAGTCGTGGAGTGCAATCCTCGTCAGAGTCCACGATCGCTGGAGAATGGAGTCTGAAAGTCTCCTCGTCAGTCCCTATAGCTCACATGAAAACTCTAGCCGAAACAACAAGAATGATGGCGACCATGACAAATGATGGTATACAAGTGCACATCTGAAAAAGACCGCATACATGTGTGTGTCTAAAACGGTGGACTCAAAATCAATCGTCGAGTCTGAATATCAATTGTAGAGTCTGAACATTTGACCGGTCTGAAGAATCTGACATCTTAATCAGGAACAAGACATGTGACTCTACACAATACTCCCCCTTTCTCCCATACTGGTCGGAATATCAATCGTCGATCAAGTTGGGAGGAGACAATAAAAATGAGGAAAGAAAACATCAATTAGTCAATTTCTCTTTTTTCGGCTTCTCAAATCTTTTTTTTCCATTTTTTTATTTTGTTTTTTTTTGCAAAAATTTCTAGGTACGGTTTTTCTTTTGTACGTGACTCTTTTTCTTTTTTTCTTCCTGTTTTTTATATTTTTTTAACCAGGCTTCCCCCCCCTTTTTAGGCCTCATTCCTATTTTAGAAAAAAAACTCGACCCAAAGGGCTCGCTCTCCTATTTAGGGTTTCATGTGCGGAACCCTTCGTGACTTGCGAGGGAGTGCCGCCCCGATGGGGCCTTCTCCTGTCGCCCCATTCGATGGGGCAGTTGCTCGGCCTGGAGTCGCCTGGAGGTCGAGCGGCGGTGCAAGGGTTCCAGATCACCAAAGGGGGGAGCATTAGGTCGCTGCTGGATTATGCTCTTGTGCGATGAGGCGAAGGGTGGGACTCCACCATCGAGATGGGACTCTGCCTGAGTCTCGAATGTCTGGAGGGATAGGTGCAGGCGGCACCGCCTTCTTCCTCATCTTTTGTGCCTCCTGCAGCTTGGACTCCCAAAGGAGTTGGAGTCGTTAGGGCTTGAGCAGCAGTTGTGCACGTGGGAAGTGCGCGTTGCCTGGGAAGGAGGGAGCGTGTGGGAGGTCTCGCCGAAGATGGCGGCGGGGGTGTCATTGACCTGCGCGATGGAACTAGAGGGGATGCGTGCACAAAACCTGGGGCACCGCCATCGCCCGGGGCTCCCGCGCGCCTTGGAGGTTGCGCGCCTTGGAGAAACTTCATTGCCAAAGGATGATCTGAAGAGCGGAAGGGTGCCACCATCTTTGTCAAGATGATGAGGAGCCGTGGCTGGAGCCGACGTGGATCGGCCTTGAGTTGCAGAAGGGAAGATGCGGCTGCTTGGGGTTCTCTCCACCGAGGTGTTGCCGCAGAGTATGCGCGTGAGGGAGTCGCGAAGGTGTTAGGGTTTGTGGGAACCCTTTTGGAGCCACCTCCCCTGTTTGTTCTTCGTGCGGCTGATCTGGGAGACAGCGCATGACTGCTTCACAGCCCCGCATCAAAGAATTGATCGATAACATTGCTTCAATGAACTGTAGATCTAGGGTTTCAGGAAGCCCTAGAATTCTTGGACTTGAACAATTTGTACACCATAATCTTCAAGAAATCTTTAAGAACATGAACTCCAGAAATTAATCTCGAAGAAAAATATAAGAACTTAAAAATCCTCGAGAATCGACCTGCTCTGATACCATCTTAGAAAAATATGAATGTGGAAGCCGAATGATAAACAGATCATAAGAACAGAGAAAGATAAACATGGAACACAAAGTTTTTACGTGGAACCCTACTACCTAAGGAGCGGGATGAAACCACGGGAGAAGCCCTCAAAGGGGCGGATATTCTATTGAACTTTCTCCATGGATACATGGGGACCGGGGGATGATCTCGTTTGCACAGTGGTTCGTAAGATCTATGACGTGAGGGGGGCGCCGCCCTTCGCAGCCCGGCAATCTCGCCGCCATGACCCCCTTCTGGCGGGGCGTGGTGAAGTCCTTCGTGAAGAACATGGCCCTCTTTAGGCCGGTCCTTGGGGGGGAGACCTTCTCTTTTTGGGCGGATGATTGGTCGAGGGTGGGGGCTCTTTGCTCGTGTTTCCCCCATTTGTATGCCCTGGCGGAGGAGAAGCTTTGCTCAGTGGCGGAGAGCTGGGCTGATGGGATCTGGTGCCCAACCTTCTCCGCAAATCTATCCGATCAGAGATTTGAAGAATTCTTGGCCCTGCTTGACGTCGTGAGGGAGGTGGGACCTCCCTGCGGGGGAAGGGATCATTGGTGCTGGAAGGAGGGGCCGTTCTCGGTTAGAGGAGCCTATGGGGCCATATCCAGGCTGCTGCCGGCTAACTCGGAGCTGCTGATCAGGGACTGTGCAACTATTTGGGCTCTCAGACTTCCTGAGAGAATTGGGTTCTTAATGTGATTACTCAGGAGGAAGAGGCTGATGACGCGAGGCTCCTTGGCGTAATTTCGGACAGGTGCCTAATTTGTAATGATGTGATTGAATCTGTGGAGCATCTCTTTTCTCTTGCCCCTTGGTCTCTCAGATATGGCAGGAGGTTGCCTTAGCTTGGTGCCGCATCGATGACTTTCAGGCCTTCTGGAATTCGATCTACGCAAATATGACTAGACCCAAGGTGGGAGCGAATTTATCCCATGGCTATACTATGGGCGGTCTGGCGAGGAAGGAATGACTTGCTGTTCTCGGGTCAAAGATTTTTATAAGGAGAACGTGGGGTGTTTGCCAAGCGCATGGTGGAGGACTGGGTGTTGTAGTGATCTTGTGAGGTCAGTGCGTGTTGTGTTTCCTTCCTTGTTTTTACTTTAGTTTTTTTGGAATAAATTTTGATGGGGTGGACACCACCGAGTGTTTCCCCCTACCTTTCAGACTTCAAAAAAATGGATACAGGAGGTATGGGGCTCCTTATATAACCTCCACAGAGCCTCCAAGTCCCCCACTGGTAGATGTTGGACTAAACATATGGATGGGGTAAATGGATCCTGGAGAGATCCGTTTACCCATTTCCCATACATGTGACACATATAAACAAATACTCCAACAAATATGAATAAATTGAAAACTCTAAGAACCATCTCCCTAGGACCTTAATAAATATTAGAAACCATATCATGGCATTAGAAAAACTCAAGAACAAGAAATAGAACACGGAATATACAAAACCCCTAAGAAATCCACCTCTAAATACATTTAAAATGATGAAAAACACCTTAAGAAAGCCTTATCTAAAGCAAAGAGGAAGTTATATGCAATAACCTCTCAATGTGGCGAGATAAAAATCGATATAGGTGATATCGATCGATATGGTAGAAAGTTGCATTCAAAACTTCAAGTTGTTATCGATACCCATCAATATCCCGATATATCGATGATATATCCACCAATATCCGAGATAACAACACTCATAGTAGTATTGATATCGATCAATATCCGATGCCTGATATATCATCGATATACGGATGATATGTCCAGATATTTGAATCATTGGTTAGTTCCCACCCATTCCCTTCCCAAGCGGGCGTTATCTCAGGGGTACAAGTGTAATTGAAAAAAAGAGGTGTACAAGTGTGGGCACAGCAATATAAAAATTTTAGTAAATTAAGCTTTAGTTTGTATAAATCGTGTTTGGTTTATCTCACTAATGTTCAAACTAACCTGAGGGATTGTTAATTGCCCAATAAGGTAGGGGGCACAACTGATATTGCAAAAAAGGAGGGCATAACAGATATTGCGGAATTTGAGAGGGGCGCAACTACAAAAAACCAGAATAATATCAGAAACATATTGAACAAAAGGAAGAAAAATATCATTAGTTGTATATCTCATGATAATCTCCCTTTGAATAGAAAGCAGTGGTGATGCAATGCTTCATCCACGTAATCCAAGTATCTGGGAAATCCCATTTCACCAAAGAGGATCAAAGGAAATGTCAATCAACAAAATCGTAAACTTTAAAAAGTCCAATATGTATCAACCCTTCCACTTTTATATGGTCCAATTAGCCACACTCTTCGTGGCGATCACAAAGCTATCCATCATCTACTTATTTGGGATAAAAATTATCTGCCCTGAAGATATAATATTATCCATCACCTCCCTCTGCTTGTTGACCAACACCTATGTGGAGAGAGAATAATGGCTTGATAGTAAAAAATCCAGTGATTTGAGAGACGTTGTTAGGTCATCGTTCCTGTGATTTTTACCCTCTCTTGGAAAAGGATTTCCAAGTAAATTCATGCCTTTATGCATGGGTTGCTTTCTATAGTATATATACCTTCTCCCTCTCTTGGAAAAGGATTTCCAAGTAAATTCATGTCTTTATGCATGTGTTGCTTTCTATAGTATGTGTACCTTCTAAAAAGAGGAGCCAATGTCGTTCAAACTTCTCCATAAATAGGCCGAATATAAACCTAACTGAATGTCCTGTATCGACTTAGGGTGCTCAAAATCTAACATCGACAGAGTTGAACTTATGAATTTGTATAGTTATTTTTCCTTTGTCTGAAAGGATGTATAATTGCTTTTGAAAAATGTTTTTGGATAGTTAGATTGCTTCAACTAACTCAGTCCCAACCAGCAGTAGCCTCAGGTCTCCAATGAGATAAACACAGAAGTCCATGTGTCATCTAGTAAAAGGTTGAGGATGATGCCAGTATTACCTCACCACTTATGAGCAAGGGATTTCTTCCTTCGTCAATAAGAACTGAATCAACCTCGTCAAACTATTGCAAAGTGAAAGGGCATGGGCCTGTCCACATATAGCATTCATCCACTTAGCATGAAAATGCCGAAAAAAATCAAAAAATTGTTAGAATACCATCTCATAACAAGTTGTCCTTTATTTCCAGCAAGATTATCTCGCAGGTAGTCAAATCCAAGTTCCTGCAAAATATATAATGCACACTGATGCAAGCAGGGTGATAGAGCCCAACAAACTACAATAGGAAGTGAGTCCAAATCATCAGCTCTCGCTAGATTTTTCCAGAAACTCACGGAATTATTTGTGTACGTTATATCACAACCATAATTGAACCTCCTTTCTTCAGACGTCATGCCTTTCTGAAGATACAATATTACTAGCAATAAGATACAGCAACCATACAAGGATAAAGAAGTACAACATGGTTAAATGACAAATAGGCCATGAATTGTAAGATATGATTAAAAAACAGCTTGCCACCTGTATCAGACCAACTGATAGACCAAGAAAACGATGGATACGACCCATCCACTCAGCATCTCGTTGAGCCAAATAATCATTCACAGTTACAACTGGATGAAAAATTAAGGAATTTTATATTTGACTGAATAAGCACAAAAGGTACTGGTATCACTATCAAAATACTAACAGAGAAAATCCAGCATGCTAAACTAAATATATTTAAAATAGTTTTTATCAGTTGTTCCCTCCTTGGATATTGCAATATCAGTTAAGCCCTTCTCTTTTTTGGAATATCAGTTCAGCCCTTGACTTCTTCGACAATGATCACTTGTGCACATCCGTTACTCTGACCGTCAATGAGTTGAACCAAATCATGATTTATTCAAATAAGGATGTAGTTAAGAGGGCATAACAAGAAAAACACCACCTCCTCCTCCACCGCTCCCTCCATCAAGATCAAAGTTGGGGAGGAGGGGCTGGAAGAGGAGGGGTGGTCGGATGAGGAGGATGGATCGGAAGAGGAGGAAGGGCTGGAAGGGGATGGCGGTCAGAGGAGGAGGAGGGGCTGGAAGGGGAGGTAGAGGATGGGGCGGAGGACAGGGAGCTAGAGGGGGAGGTAGATATTTCCACTCTTGATTTTTTATCTTAATTACCCTTGTGTCCCCAAAGTTTAACGTCCGTTTGAGATGGGGATGGTCGGCAACTAACCCGAAGGGCACAAGTGATCATCATGTAAGAAGTCAAGGATAGAACCGATATTCCAAAAAAGGAACGGGCACAATTGATATTACAATATTTAAGGAGGTGCAAAAGATAAAAACCCTTAAAAATTACACTCAATCAGGTTAATATTAGTCATAGTCCCATTGTCTCTAAAAACCAAAGTCAACAAGTTTTTAAAAGAAAAAATATCAAATTATTTTAGATAATGAGAATCGTCCACCAAGACTGTAATAGCGGACTATTAATTAGTATAATTTTCAGTTGTGTTTGTAAAATGCAGCACTACTAATAACTTTAATCCATAAAATGCAGCACTACTAATAACTTTAATCCAATCCGTCGACGTCATTAGGCTAATATAGCCATTGACATTTTTCTATTTTTGCTTTATTTCTATTTTAGCTGTTTCTATTTGTAACATTTCTATGGTTAAGAATCATATTGATGACTATTATGTAATTCACATATATAAGGCTTTAGGCTTTCATGCTAGATAGGAAACTCTGCCCCTTAAATAAAATACATTCCCATTGATTCTCTTATTTTTATCCACATGGTATTAGAGCGACGGTCTTAGACCGGAGTCGCACCATAAAAACCCTACCAACCCTAGCCCCATCATCTCGTGGACCAAGCATTGCCACCTCTACTTGCAATCTAGCGCCACCGCCCCAGCGACATCTCGTAGCACCAGTGTCCCTGGTGTTGCAGCCCAAAGCACAACAGCCCTACCATTGTCATCCACAACTATCGTTGCCCCTCCTCAACATGTGTGCGGTCCATCGACTCTTCTCGTGATATCCTCGACGATTTCACCACCGCTACTCCTAATGCTTGAAAAGATCACTTTAGAATTTCTTTGATCTTCTCTATGTGATCACGGTGGCCATGACTCCATTTGAGACAAAACTTCCGATATCCATATTTTCCATGGGGATTCAGGAGACTTATTTCAAAGAAATAAAAGAGAGAATAAAGCAGGATAAGAAAAGCGGCAAAATCATGCAGGTCAAATTCATAATTGTCATGCATGGACTTTAGACTAGCACCACTACCCCAACGACAGTCCGCAACACCAGCATCCTTGCATTGTTGCCCACAGCACAACAGCCACACCGTCACCGCCCACATTGTGGTTGCCCCATCATCATCGCCCCTCCTCAACATGTGTGTTCTTCGCCAATTCTTCTAGCCGTTATCCTCATCGATTTCATCACCACTACTCCTAATGCTTGAATAGCTTAAGAATTTCTTTGATCCTCTCTCTGTGACCGTAGTGTCCATAACTCCAACTGAGACAAAACTCCTCATATCCACTTTTCCATGGTGGTTTAGGAATTTCTATGAAAAGAAGAAGAGAGAGAATAGATGGGGATAATCCGAGCAGTAAAATCACACAGGTCAAAATCATAGTTGTCGGGCATAGATTTCAGCACACATAAAATCAATTATCGAGTGCTTCAACCCTTGAAGGATGCAGATAACTATGTATTCTAGTCTCAAGCTTTCAAGGTATTCATTGACGGTCAGAGGAAGATCTATATTCTAATAAGGTTCCGCTCAGAGATAACGACAAGGAATATGATTCATGACTGAGTAACAGCTACCAAGTTATGGCATGGATGACCAACGGTATCGAGCCTCGCATTGTAGTCAACCTTCTGTACAAGGAGAAGACCAAGGATATGCGAAATGAACTGGCTCAGACATATTTTCAACAGACGATCAAATCCCACCTCGAAGATATCTACATGTCAATTTGGTCATCTTCTCTAGGAGATTCCTCATTAATGGAACACTACCATTGGATCTTGATTTAGCCACAATAAAATATTGACCACCAGACCTGGACACTTTTTGATTCATACAAGTGCACGCCGCACAATGTCGAAGAATCCTGATGATCGGTACCGAAGATATCTACAAATTGACATCCCAAAATTCCCGTGAGAATGATCGTGACCTTAATCAGGAAGAATTGCTTGCTCGTGTCGATGCTCTGGATAAGGTGAGGATTGAGGATCGGAAGCGTGTGGTTGAATGGCGCCAACGTTCTCGGATGCGTTGGTTGAAGGAGGGAGACGCCAATACCACGTTCTTTCACAGGGTAGCTTCGGGTCGTCGGCGATCCAATTCTATCTCTTCTCTGATTATCAATGGCTCTCAGGTGCAGGGGGAGCGGGAGTTGGGTATGGCTGTGATGGCATATTTTAAGGAGTGGTATGGGTGCAGGGCTCGGCGTCAGTGGCGGTGGTCGGGTAGGGGCGCCTCTGTGCTCCCTCAGGCGGATGCAAATCATCTTACACGTCAGATTACGTTGGAGGAATTGAAAGAGGCGGTTTGGGCTCTTAATCCCGACGCGGCCTCGGGTCCGGATGGCTTCCCCGTGTTTTTCTATCGGGAATTTTGGGATGTCATTTCTCAGGATGTTTTGGAAGTCGCTCGCGACTTTTGCTCTGGCAACAACGGTTTTAATAAGCTAAACAGGTCTATTATTGCCCTCATTCCTAAGTCCTCTTCTGCCAACCGCATTGAGGATTTCCGGTCGATCTCCATTTCAAATGCCATATACCTTATCATTGCCAAGGTCCTGGCTCGTCGGCTGGCTCCGCTTCTTGATTCGCTCATCTCGCCTACTCAGGCGGCTTTTATTAAGGGAAGGCAAATCAGTGATTGCTATGCGGTGGCATCCGAAATTATTCATGCTTGGCACAGGAATAACGTTAGGGGGATTCTCTGGAAAATCGATTTTGCTAAAGCCTACGACTCTCTGGATTGGCGGTTTTTATGGTCTGTTCTTAAGAGGCGGGGATTCCCCTCGTTATGGATTTCGTGGGTGCGTCGATGCGTTTCGACGGCCTCTCTTTCGGTTATCCTCAATGGCCGTTTGGCGGGGGGCTTCTTCCAGCCCCGTCGGGGGATTCGCCAAGGCTGCCCCCTTGCTCCTTTACTATTCGTCCTGGCAGCTGATGTGTTATCCACCATGATTTATAACGTGGTCGCGGCTGGTCTGTCCCGTGGTTGTTCCCTTGGGCCCTACAGTATTCCGATTATTCAGTTTGCGGATGATACGATTTGCTTCATCGAGGGCAAGGCGTCCAATATTGCGGGGATGGCTACCACATTGGAGCTCTTTAGTGAGGCGTCGGGGCTTCTCATCAACTATAACAAATCCTCTATGGTTCCCTTTTCCACTCCCCCTGAGGAGGTCGAGGCCTGTTCGCGGATCTTGCGTTGCCCTGTTGGTGCTCTTCCTCTGGATTATCTTGGTCTCCCGTTGTCAATTGGCCGTGCTCGCTTACGTGATTGGCAATCGCTGGTGGATCGTTTGGAGGCACGCTTGGCTGGCTGGCGTGCCGCTATCCTCTCTCGGGGTGGTCGTTTGGTTCTTCTCAAATCAGTATTATCTTCTATTCCAATCTATTTCTTCTCTGTGAAAGGTATGCCTAAGGGGGTTCGTCGGCGGCTGGACTCTTGTTTGAGAAGCTTTCTTTGGGGGAAGAAGGGGGCTGCGCGCAGCGGCGTTCCTTTGGTCGCTTGGGATGAGGTTGCTCGGCCAAAGAAGGAGGGGGGGCTGGCGGTTAGTTAGGTTGGATGTTGTAAACCAGGCTCTTCTCCTCAAATGGGTGATTCGTCTTTGGGGTCCGGAGGACAATCTGATGCTTAATTTCTTGAGGTTGGCAGTGGGGGTCGACCGGCTTTTGGGTCTGGATGCTCGCCTATTGGGATCTTCCTCTCACTTTTCTCGTGATATTGGCAATACTTTGGCTCGAAACCGTGCTCTCTTTGTCACTAAGTTGGGGGATGGCTCGCTCATTCGCTTCTGGGGCGACGATTGGACTGGCAGGGGGTCCCTTAAGGATGTTTTTCCTCGCCTTTTCGCGCTGGTGGAGGATAAAGACGCGAGGGTTGCTTCCTATTGGGATGGGGCTGCTTGGGGCCCCAGAATTGTGGCCAACCTTTCCGGTCAGCGTCATCTGGAGTTCATGGCTTTACTGGAGGTTCTTGCGGACGCGCCTTCGCCATCGGTGGGTCGCGATCACCTATCTTGGAAGGACGGCTCTTTTTCCACACGCGCGGCTTACCGGGCTCTTCTTCCGCCCTTGGTTGTGGCTAATGATTCCTTGCTTCGGGATTGTCAATTCTTTTGGGGCCTCAGGGTTCCCGAACGAATTGGCATCTTCTTATGGCTCTTCCGTCGTGGGCGTCTCTTAACTCGCAGCCGGTGTGCCGTTCTCTTCCCTTCGATTTCGCCTACTTGTGGTCTGTGCGATCTGGAGGCCGAGACTATGGACCACCTTTTCTTCCATTGTGGCAAAACGCGCGACATTTGGGCGGACTTGGTTTGGCTTGACGTCTCCGACTCCTCCTCCTTCTGTGGAAGCTTGGTCCGTTCTCGGGCAAGGGCTAGGAACGACATTCTCACTTCTATTGCTCGCCTATGGTGCATCTGGATTGGTAGAAATGAAGCCCTGTTTGCTGGCCAGAGATTCTACTCGGAAAACGTCCTCATCTCTGCTTCCCGTCTAATCCATGATTGGTCTGTTGCTTAGGGGGTCCTTGCGGTAGTGGGGGTATCAGGTTGTGATACCTTCGGGTTTTTTTCATTGAGTTTTTTTTCTCCATTTTCTCTCCGCCTATTCGCTGTAAGTCTTTCTCTAACTTTTTTTTTTTCAATAAATTTGGGGCGAGCACCATCGAGTGCGTCCCCCGCTTTTGAGCTTCAAAAAAAAAAGATCCAATAATGCCAAGATGGTCTCTTTTGCTGGAAAAAGGCAATGATGTAAGGATGTAACCCCATAACATGGAAAGGCTTTCCGAGAAGCGGCCCCGTTGGGGTTGGTGCCAATAGACGTAGCATTGGAGACATGAGTAGTGGAGGTTCAGTCTGTGTTACTTGGCATCAAGTAGAGACCACGTGACATCAAGTAGAATAATAATTTTTTTGGATGTGATTATAAACCATGGTCATAAATCCCAAAATGCAACAAATAAATATCCAGAATCAACAATTTATATTTTTCATCATTAGCAGAAGAGTTGTTGGCCAAACCATGGACGCCATTTCCTGTTAGCGCATTAAGATATGCAGCTAATGTTGATACAAGAGTTTTCCCCTCCCCGGTCTTCATCTCTGCAATGCATCCATCATGTAGCACAGCACCTCCTATTATCTATGCATCCATCAAATCCAACACATAAACAAACGTCAACACCTCCACATCACTGTTGTTTATTTTTTCACAAGGACAATAATGCAATACGGAATACCTGAACATCAAAATGCCGCATCCCAAGCTTCCTTCTGGCAACTTCACGAACCACAGCAAATGCCTCTGTTAAAAGACAATTTCCTGTCAGATAGAAAATTAAAAGTAAAGATTAATCAAATATAAATAAAACTCATCAACGACCAGCTTGGATATCAGCAAGTGCCTCTCCATTTTTCAAACGGTTGCGAAACTCGATTGTTTTCTCTGCCAGCTACAAAGGAAATACAGTACAGTAAAAATCCTGCATTTTTACCACCAAGTTCCACATTTCCCACATGAAGCAGAGGATTAACCAAGACCAGCAAACCTGTTCATCTGAGAGCGCAGAAACACTTCGCTCGAGTGAATTCACCGATCTGACCAGTCGATAGTAATCACCAACCACCCAACTGTTTAAACTGAAAACATCCTTCCAATTCTTACTTCTCCTTGTTGAAATCTGCTTAACAACTTCTTCCTGATACAAGAAACAGTCAACATCAAAACCATTTTCTTGCACATTTACAGTTGCCTGTTTCTACCATCTTAGAACTAGTAGCAACTTAAGCTTCAATTATTGCAACTTGTATTTAGTTGCTTAGCCATTATATAAGAAGTGCATAGAATGCGAGACCGAGATGCAGAATAAAAATACAGCAAACAAACCGTCTGAATCAACGCAATATTGATACTTTAGCCACCCAGCCTGCCTGCTCTAGCAGTTATAGGATGTGCTTTGTCCATTCAGAAGATACGTCTGGTGTTTGTTAGAACATTCTAACTGCATAATCTACAGTCAGTGCTGTATATGGTGGCCCTCAAATAACTGCGTTTGACATGTAATTTATTATTCCAGAAGCGATCAGATTCCACAATCACAAGACGCTCTACCAACCACTCGGTAATAAACTGCACTGCAAACTCAGATGTTAAAGCATGCTTAAATACACAAGCATGAAGCATTTGAGTTGGCCGCTCGGCAATGCTCGAGCTACTTCAAACAAGTTAAGTGTTTGCCAGCAGATAGAAGACATGGACTTTTCCTCGGAAGATTCTACTGCTGCAAATTAGAATAACTAAATGTTCGAGGCAAGCCACAAGTCGCGAACAGCAATAAGCATAGTAGCCAGGTAAAGGCCGAGACGACAGGGAAACGTGAAGATGAGGTGGAGAGCGAACGAGCCCCACCTTAGTGGTAGACACGGCGAGGCATCGGGCTGGAGAGCGGCGGAGGCGGAGACGACAGGGAGACGTGAAGATGAGGTGCTTGCGGGTGAGGATGGAGGTGGTCTGGGTAGAGGCGAAGACGGTGGAGTTGGAGGAGAGGTCGAAGGAGCGAGACGCGGCGGCCATCGGATGGGGAAACGGAGAGGCTTGCTAGTTTGTTTGGTTTAGGCAATGCCTGTTTTAAAGTTTGTATAGTCGAGTCACACCGAGGAGAATAGAGATTGAAAGTAAACTGGTTCTCAAATCCAACAAGGTAACTCAAAACCTTACCTATCCTACATGACGTCATATGTTAGCAAAGCCATGTGGTATTTAAAAGTGCTTATTGGATGGTTAGTGTATAATAAAAGGGTCTAACTATGGATGAGCATTGGGTAGGGCCGGCCCGACCCAGCCCGGTGCCCGGCCCGATAAAGCCCGGCCCAGGCCTGAGCCCGAGTAATAGTCGGGCGGGCTTGGGCTTAATTTTCGGCCCAATTCTATTATCGGGCCGGGCTCGGGCAACTATGGGCCCGAGCCCGAAGCCCGTGGGCCGGCCCGAATATAGGCCCGTTGGAGGCCCGACCCTATAAATATATTTGGTGTATAATTGTTATGTGTGTTGGAGCTTGGATTCTTGGAATAGGAATAGCTTCCTTGTCGTTCCTTGTTCTTCCTTCTTTTCTTTGGTTGCAAGATAATGTTCCAAATAATATAAGCATGGAAGAAGAAGAATTTTTTTCCTTGGACCTCTCTATATGTCAACGAAATGAAGATCACAAGTACTAATCAATTCTTAATCGGGCCGGCCCGACCCAGGCCCGACCCAAGTATCATCGGGTCGGGCCCGGGCTTGGGCTGGGTTTTCCATATTTATTCGGGCCTAGGCCCGGCCCGCAAGCCCGCCATGTTAAACGGGCTCGGGTTGGGCTAAGGTGGGTCCGGCCCGACCCGGCCCGATGCTCATCCCTAGGTCTAACAATGTATATGATGTGACATCTCTGACAATAATCATGCAAAATCTTGGATTCGATCTTATTGTACTCATGATTGATTTCAACCTAACCAATGTATTAGTTTGAACTTATGGTAGGTCGTCCGGAACTTGCCGATTATTAGTTTGTTTTTGTAACGTCTAGAGCTTAGGTTCATGGACCGTCATCTAACAACATGTTAGGCTCGAGCCAAGTGGACATACTAGCAACCACTCAAATTAAGCCTATGTTGTCAAGTATCATCCCTCTCTCTTATAAATCACTTTTTACATTCTGAAATTTTTATATAGGATAAGGTTTATGGTGTTATAACATCCCTCACTTATATTCGTGACGTCCACGTTTTGATCTATTGCTATATGACCCATCACTTGTTAGGGGGCTTCACTTCTTGAGTAGCCATTTTTGTTATCAGATAAAACATACTCTGATACCACTTGCAGGGGCTCCAGGGTGTTACAGTTTTAATGGCATGTCTTCAGAGACTTGCTATAAGTTCGTCATTTTGATGGTAGATCCCTCTCACTTGCCCTGAGTTTGTTGATTTCGGTGGTATGTCATGAGTTTGTCATTGTGATGGCTAATCCCCCGCCGCCACCGCCACCATGAGTTTGTTTAATTTGATGGCCTCCTACCTCCCTCCAAACATGTCATCAAAACCTAAAAAACTACTTGTCGTTATCGCCATCATCGCACCACCAAACTGTGAGACACCTGCTCGAGGATCCAGATTACTCGTTTACATAGTATTCGTAATATTATATTCTCTATTGATTGCATTAGGTTACAGAAAATAAGGGAAAATTTTTCGTATTTCAAATAGCATTCACAATAATAAACAATCACAGAACTAGCAAGTGTCACCAAGAGATACTTGCATTAATTTCCATATAAAGTTACTCGTGTCAAAGAAAATAACATTATATACATGTATCACAAAATGTAACTGAAGAGATAGAAATAAGCACATAAGAGATTTTACATTATTCTGAACAAAAGCTATATTGTATTGTTAAAGAAAAACTATCGGATCCTTCTGTCGATCTACTGAGTCGCAGATGCCTTGCCCGCCATCCACGTTAGGAAGAAAAAGAATGTCAATAAAAGTTGAGTACAGTCTGATTTATTAAAATAGCAGGCAATTCAGTTGTTCTAAAAGAAAGCGAGTAGATGGGATTTTGATATTTAAATTTAACAAGCTACTTGCACAGAAAGATGGTTTTCAAGTTGTTATGTATGTAAATCCCCTTATTTATCCATCATAACTTAACTGCCCATACTTGGTATTTTCATTTATTAATTATATGATCCATATTAGGTTATCGTCTTTTCATTTATTCACAAGTCATGTTGATAGTTCTCGGTAGAGGTAGATGATGAGTTTCATGATCTGATATTTTCTTTGTCTAAATTCTCAAGCTTAGTGGATAGTCTTTGGTCTTGGTCTGCATGTGATCTTACTCTATGACTCTAAGGCGTGAAGAATGCATTGGGATTGAGGTGCCTCCGTAGGTATGTGGTAGAGTATAATGCATCTTAACTAAGCTCCCAACACATCCACTAGCTTCCCTAGCATCCATCGTAGTAGTTCTTATTCTAATATAGGTGATTTCTGACTCATGATCTTTTCCTCACCATGACCTATCTGCATAACAGTAAACAACCTCAATAACAGTACCAAACTCAATAGTAACAAACTCAACACTAACCAAACTCAACACTAATCAAACTCAACTGTAACCAAACTCAACAGTAATCAAACCCAAGCGGTGAGGAAGCCTCCGAAGAGGCCCTCCTTTTTCCCTCTTAATGGAAGTGCGGTCCAGGAGAGAGCTAGACACATCCCACAACTACGCCCACGAGATGGTTGAGAGAGACTCCCCGGATTGAGACACTCTAAACAGGCCTGACCGGTACGGACAAACGAGCTCGTAAAGTGATGACACGAAAACCCGAGCAACTAAGGCAATCAGGTGTAGCTAAATCGGTCGTCGCGACCTCAATCGCTCGGATGTGTCGATCAAGAAAAATGAACCACTCGAAACAAATAAAATCAATCAAAGCAAGGAAGAAGCGGTCCTGCTATATGTTTAACCTGGTATAGCACCCAGGGTCGAACTCAAGGAGCACGGGTTGGCCGAAGGCCTATGAAGTGGTAAAAACAAATAAAATAAAAGACAAAATATTTTTTTAGTGGTTTTTAATTATTTTTATATTTTTTTGGATTTTTAATATATAAAGAAAATAGGAAAAACAAAAACAAGCACACTTCAACAATTTATTTAATGCATCAAAAATCAACCAGAAATTAAAACAAAAATATTTTTACGTGTTTTATATTTTTTTATATTTTTGGTGAATTTTTGGGATTTTTCTGATATATATTTTATTTTCTAAAAATCAAACAGTAACAAAAACAAGGGGTACTGTCCAGCCAAGCCTAAAGTCCCTAGATAAAATACCTAAGGACCTCAAAAAGGCCTGGAGGTAATTTTCCTATAAAATAGATGAAATAAGGAAAATTTAGGTACCAGATTTATTGTTTTTGGGTTTTTAATGTATTTATTAGAATTTTTATGGGTTTTTTGGGGTTTTTAAGTTTTTAAGGTTTTCCAATAGTGAAAAATAGCCAAAATTGGCTAGAAAATAAAGGAACACAAACTAAACAGTGGCTAATTTTTATAGAATTTTTAGGGGAGTTTTTATATTTTTTTGTGATTTTCAATCTAGCCAGTAACAAAAATGATGCTTTTTGAATTTTTAAAAATAACAAACGAAATCAAAAATGTCCTAAAAAATTCACAAAAATCCTACACCATGGCAGGAGCCATGTGTCAAATTTTCGTCGAATTTGGAGGTGATTTGATATTTTATTCAAAAATGACAAGAGGGTAATGTGCACAGGGACTGGAATGCAAATACCCAAAGTTCTGGGGGTCCCGGTGCAATTAACCCAGCCAATCACGCACAAAGCGCGTGCCTGGGGCACTCAGGGACCTATTAGTAAAGAAAGTAAGTCCCGAGGACCTATTGGTAACTCGTACCAAAAGTCCAGGGGGGCTATGTTGCAATTTACCCAAAAATAAACGCACATGCGGAATTAAACCATTCACAGGGGAATAAATGCAAATATCAAAAAGATTTCATTCATTTCAGAACAACCAGAACTACAGGGGCTTTAAATGCAAATACACCAAAACAACACGTGACGAAGCACGTGGCTCACAACAGGCAGGGGTATAAGTGCAAATAAAATAAGCTCGAGGTCCTCTATGCAAATAAACCTAAAACTAAACAACGTATTTAAATATTTACAGGACTAATGCGAAATAAAATAAAGATAAGGGCCTAAGGGTAAATTACCCTTTATTAACCGGAGCTGCTGGATGGCCGCCACGTGGTGATCGGACGGTCAGGATGGGGGCGGCTCTCAACGCTGCTGCTGCTCTGCTCGATCCAACGGTCCAGGCCAGGACACGTGTGGATCTAACAGTCTGGATCTATCGCCTCAGATCTGCGTCAAAGGGGGCGCTAGGAATGGACGGTCTGGATGGCGTCTGGAGCTGAGGGTTGATCCGACGATGCTGGAGGGTCCTGGAGGAACTGGTCCCCGGCGAACTTTGCCGGGCTCGTGTGGGTGCTGGCCTCCTCCCCGGAGCGCGCCGATGATCGGAGAAGAAGGCTCGTGCGCTCCTGCGTCTGCTGCGGTACTCCGATGATCGTCCCAAGCTCGGAGGAGCTCAGGCACGGTCGGCGGAGCTGGGTCTCCCGGCCTGAATGACCAAGCCCTCAGATGGGCTCGGAATGACCTGCAAAGGGGCTCAGAAGACTCGCGGGTCGAGGGCAAAGTGCCTCGACCCCGTTAGGCGGTGTGAAGGTGACGGGTGCGTCGGGGCGACGGGCTCCGACGAAGGTGGAAGACGGTGGAGCCCGGTTCCCAGCTCCTGTGCGAGCTGGGTTGTGTGAGTGGGTGTAGAATGTGCGGCGGAGGAAGGCGGAGATGTGGGTCGGGTCCGATGGTCGAACGGTGGTCGGAACCGGGGTGAATCGAAGAAAGACGTCGGAGGTGCGATTTGGGGGAAAATGGAAATTGAACGGAAAGGTGGAGCTAAGGGACTACCTGGATGATCGATGAGACTGTGCTAGAGCTGGGGATGCTCCCGGTCGTGGCCTCAAGGGTCGTCTCGGCCCGAGGCTCGGAGCTCGCTCAGGCGGTGGAGCTGCGGCGGATGTATCGCCGGATCGATGGTTTTCACCTCCTCCCCTCGCTGCAACAGGTCGAGGCGCGAGCTGTCACCTCTCTCTCTCTCTCTGGAGCTCACTGGAGAATGAAGCAAATGGCCAAAGATGCATGAAATGGGTGGCGGAGCTGAGCTTAAGTATGCTGGCGGGTCCGGGAAGAAAGGTTCGGGTAGGGTTACGGTGGCGCGCGGATCCCGAGATTGATGCCCGGCGAGGGTGTCGGATGTGGGAGGTGCAAAACAGAGCCGGGGTTTGGGTGATAAGCAATCGGGTCGAGCGGGTATAAATCCGAGAAGATGGGTCCGATGCTCGAGCCCGTGAGAAGTGGTCCTGGGGGGGCCAGTTGACCGGGCGGTCAACATCCCCAGGACCCAATGGGGTCAGGCCACGTGGCAGGATTTTAAAGCTCAAAATTAAGGTAGTTATGGCCCGATTTTATAAAAACTCAAAACACAAACTATTTTTATTTTATTTTTTTCTATTTTTTGGTGATTTTTAATTAATTTTTGGAAATAAAAATAAGGTATTTACATTATATAGCTATATATAGGTATATATACAATATGTAGGTTTTTGATTTTTGATTTTTAATTATTATTTTTGTACAATTTTATTCCTATTTTATATTTTATTTATTTATAGTATAAAATAAGGAATAAAAGGGAGTTTTTATTTTATTTTTATTGTTTATATACATAGGTAAAATAAATAGTTATGTACAACTATATACAAGGTATATGTACAATGTATTTTTGTATTTTTAATTTTTCTATTTTATTTTGGTTTTGATTCTTTTTATTTTATTTATTTACAATATATAGCAAAGAATATTTACTAAAAGTTTGGAAAATAACTTTATTTATTTACAAGGTTAAATAAATACATAGATGTGATATATGTACATGATGAAGGGGTCTTTTTAATCTTTTTGATTTTTAACTTTTTATTTTGTTTTTATCTTTTATAAATATATACAAGTATTTACAAGCATATTTTTGGGTGAGGAAAACATTTTTATTTTATTTACATAAATATTTACACAAGAGCCCCTATCTCTCTCTACTTTGGCTTTTATGCGGTCAGGCCCATGCTGAGCCCTCCCTTGGGTTAGGTTGCTCAATATTTATTCTAAATATTTCCCTCTTTTTCTTTTTAATCTTTATTCTTTTATTTTTGCACCAAAAACATGCTAATTATAGGTTTTTACACAATGCATGCTTTTGCTAATTATTCCTATTTACACATATCTACATGCATTTGCAAAGGTTTTTGTAGTTAAAATATAAGAATAAAGAGTGATGAATGGGTATTCATCACCCCCCTATACTTAACTTTGCTAGTCCCTTAGCAAACACTTATTTGAAAAAGAAGTGAAAAAGAAAGAAAGAAAAAGAAAAAGAGGATGTACATGGATCAAGGTTGATAATTAAACTTGCCTTCATTAAATTGGGGCATGGAGCTCGATCAGATCTTTGGATTATTAATGTGTCGGAACCTTATTTAGACTTAAGCTTAAAACCTAACAGCCTCTAAGTTCCACTAATATATAACCAAGACTCCTCAATGCTCCAGATCAGAACAAGTCATCAATCACAAACCCTGAAGACCATGAATCTTTTCTTGTCCTGTGAATGTGAAGTCTAAGCTCTCCACCTCAGAAATGGCAACTTGACAACCCTTCCCAACAAGGTAACTCTACGACCTCAATCTGGCCACTCTTTCCTCGAGGAGCGGGGTATTCCCTTCTAAGTTCAAGTTCAACCGGCTCAAGAAGAGGGGGAAGAAGAGAATGGGTCAAGGCCAGTGCAGCCAAGTACCCTTGGGAGCTTGACCAGTGTAGCCAAGTCTCCCTGCTGCAAGCTACAACAGGTGGATCATGAAACCAAGCTTTGCTTATTGCACTCTATGCATACTCCGGTGGGATTATCATTTTCTATCAGACCCACCACTTTTTTGGAGTTCTTTTCTTTTTGCACATTTTTTTTCAGTGCATCTATACAACATATACATGTGCAGCATATATACAAGGAGTTTTTCCTCTTGAGCCAGTAGACTATCCCTCTTTTGAAGCTTTATTGCAACCCGCAACTCCCGTCGTTAGACCTCATGGCAACCAGACCAAGTTAAGACGCACTTCCTTCACTATAAAAAGAAGAGAGGTTCCGCCTAGAAGTACTAACCTCATATGCTACCCCAAGTCAAGTAAGACTGCCTCCTCACCACCTCATCCGTAGAGAGCTCGGTGCATAGTGCGGTTGTCCAAGTAAAGCCATAATCTATATGAGTCATGTGTTGTTGTTAAGTGCTCTACTTAGGCTCATTGAGATGACATGTGATCATAGCCTAGTGGACTCAAAGAATTAAGTCACCATGGACCTGAAAAGCCTTAAACCTAAGCCCTATAAGGTTCCTCTTAGAAATTAGGTGGATTAAGATCTTAATCAAGCTCCATTTCTCAATTTGATTCCAGGATAGTTTAAATGTCAACTATCATCCAGAAAAACTATATACATATGTACAAAAAGATGCTTATTTACACAAATTTTACAATCATGCAACATTTTTGAAAAATGTTTTGAAATCATGTATGAATGATGCATGAAGTGCAAGTTTTGCAAAAATATATTTACACACATTTACACAAGATTTTTGCAAACTTTTCATTTTCAAAACATTTTGGAAAAATTTTGTACTATATACATAATTTTGATACAAAAATATTTACACAAGCTTTACACAAAAGATTTTTGAAATCATTTTTACAAAAATAATTTGTACACTAGCTATGTATGTGCAAATAAAAGAAGATTATGTACATAAAAATTTTTAATTTTTGTGGTTTTTAGCCATTTTATTTATTAACACACTCACGCAAAGTACGAGTTATGGCTAAAGAATATATGAAATATATACACACCCCCCTATACTTAGCTCGAACGATGTCCTCAGAGTCAAGAGCGATGGAGAAGACATAACTCGTGCTAGGTATAGGAAAGTGAAAAGAAAGGCTATACAAAAGGGAAATGAAAAGTCAAGAGGGACTCAGGTCTCCCCCCTATACTTAGGATCAAGTAATCCTAAGTATAGCAGGCTGTATACTAAGGGAAAACCTGAGTGCAGAATGTACAGAGTCTACCCCCCCTATACTTAGGGTGAAATATCCCTAAGTATAGGCAGCAAAAACAGGGGTAGACGGAAACAAAAGAAATACTCAAAAGGTCTCACATCCCCTTATACTTAGGGTAAAGTGCACCCTAAGTATAGCATAATCATAAGATGAAGAAAGGGATGTGGGACTAAAGAATGTGATGATATGGACATCTGGATCTATACAAGGCGGAAGATCAGTGAAACTCAGGCGTGAGATGCATTAGATGTGAGTCAAAGACCACATCTCACGCAAAATGAATAGGGGCAAGATCAACGACCCGCGGCTCATGATCTAGAAATGGTTTGAGCCGTTGGCCGTTCACTCGAAAGGTACTCTCAGAAGACAACTCAGATATGTCGATGCTACCGTTGTCGTGTACCTTTCTAACCAGATAAGGTCCTTTCCATCTGCTCTGTAGCTTCCCTGGAAATAGGCGTAGCCTCACATCAAACAACCATACTCTCTGTCCAATCTCAAAATGCTTGTGGCTGATATGAGAATCATACCACTCCTTGACTTTCTCCTTATAATGTAGGCTGCTTGAGAAAGCTGCATCTCTAAGCTCCTCCAGGGCAGCTAGCTCTGCCCTTCTCTGGTCTCCCATACCATCTGGATCCATCAAAATATCTGTAACTGCCCAAAGTGACTTGTGCCTCAGCTCAACAGGTAAATGGCATGGCTTGCTATACACGAGGCGAAAGGGAGATGTGCCCAAAGGTGTCTTGAAAGACGTCCTATATGCCCACAAGACCGAGTCCAAAAGCTGTGACCAATCCTTTCGGTCAGGGCGGACGACTTTCTGCAGAATAGTCTAGATCTCCCTGTTCGACACTTCGGCTAGACCATTCGTCTGTGGATGGTAAGGTGTAGCAACACGATGATCTATGCCGAACTCGCTAGCAAGTGCCTTCACCTGGTCGTTGATGAAGTGGGATCCCCCATCAGAAATCAGAACTCGTGGAACCCCGAACCGCGTGATGATGTGCTTCCTTAAAAATCTGCAAACGGTCCTCGCATCAGCGGCTCGGGCGGGGATAGCCTCCACCCAACGACTCACATAATCAACAGCCAACAGAATGTACTCAAATCCCTGACTCTTAGGGAATGGACCCATGAAATCGATGCCCCATGCGTCAAAAACCTCACAGAAGTGAATGGGATGCATCGGCATCATATCACGCTATCCACAAGTGCCCATCCTCTGACAGTCAGTACACCTCTTCACGAACTCATCAGAGTCCTTGAAGAGAGTAGGCCACCACAAGCCGGATTGGAGCACTTTCTGTGCCGTTCTCCTCCCAGAATGATGTCCTCCTGCCTCAAGCTTGTGGCAGTAAGTGAGGACACTATGGTGTTCCTCCTGAGGAATACACCGACGCCAGACGCTATCCCCTCCTTCGTGGTAAAGGATGGGATCCTCCCAATGGTAGGACTTGGCCTTCGCGAGGAAGGTCTCAAGCCTCTGCCTGGGCCAATCTTGTGGGACTTTCCCAGCAACGAGAAAGTTCACAATATCGGCGTACCATGGGAGTGAGGTGATAGCAAGGATCGCCTCATCTGGGAAGGTATCTCTAATAGGGTCAATCTGCTCAGAATCCTCAGGCTGCTATAGTCGGGAGAGATGATCCGCCACCACATTCTTGACTCCAGGCTTATCCTTGATCTCAATGTCGAACTCCTGGAGTAGAAGGATCCATCTAGTCAGTCTGGCCTTGGCATCCTTCTTTGCCATGAGGTACCTGATGGCGGTGTGATCTGTAAACAAAGTCACTCTAGATCCAATGATATACGATCTGAACTTATCTAGGGCGAACACTACGGCTAGCATCTCCTTCTCTGTGACCGTGTAATTCCGCTGGGCGGAATCCAATGTGCGGCTAGCATAGTGTATGGCAAATGGAACTCCATCCCTCCTCTGTCCCAGCACTGCCCCTACGGCAAAGTCGGAGGCGTCCGTCATGATCTCGAATGGGAGAGACCAATCAGGCGGCTGGAGGACAGGAGCCTCAATAACACACTGCTGGAGAGTCGCGAACGACGAAAGACACTTGTCATCGACAAGGAACTCGGTGTCTTTCGTCAAGAGATCAGTCAACGGTCGGGCAATCCTGCTGAAATCCTGAATAAATCTCCTATAAAATCCAACGTGCCCCAGGAATGACCGTAGCTGCCTCAGATTGGATGGCGGTGCGAGTTTCCTAATGACATCAACCTTGGCCGGATCAACCTCCATGCCCCTGTTGGAGATGATATGGCCAAGCACCGTCCCTTGAGTCACCATGAAGTGACTCTTCTCCCAAGATAGCACCAAATGATACTCAATACATCGCTGGAGTACTCGATCTAGGCAGTCAAGACAAGAATCGAATCCGTCGCCGTAGATCGAGAAATCATCCATGAAGACCTCCAAACACTCCCCTACCATGTCCGAGAAGATCGACAGCATGCATCTCTGAAAAGTCGCAGGGGCATTGCATAGCCCAAATGGCATGCGTCGAAAAGCATATGTGCCGAAGGGACAGGTAAAGGTGGTCTTCTCCTGATCTTCAGGAGCGATGGCCACTTGGTTGTAGCCCGAGTACCCATCCAGGAAGCAATAATGGCTCTTCCCTGCCAGTCTCTCAATGATCTGGTCAATAAAAGGCAGGGGGAAATAGTCCTTCTTGGTGGCTTGGTTGAGTCTCCTGTAATCAACACAAACCCTCCAAGAGGTGGGTACTCATGTAGCAGTCTCCTCTCCCGACTCACTGATCACAGTCGTGATGCCCGTCTTCTTGGGCACCACATGCAAGGGGCTGACCCACTTGGAGTCGGAAATGGGATAAATAAAATCTGCACTCTACCATTTTGATATTTCCTTCATCACGACCTCTCTCAGGTTGGGGTTCAGACGCCGCTGGAACTCACGCGACGGCTTCGCCCCCTCCTCGAGATAGATATGGTGGGAGCACACTGATGGACTAATCCCATGGAGATCTACTACGCTCCATCCGATCGCCTTGCGGTTCTTTTCAAGAATCCCCATCAAACGGGATTCCTGCTCTCCAGTCAACTCGGCGGAGATGATGACTGGGTACATCTCTGGATCGCCCGCAAGGAATCGATACTTCAGCGAAGTAGGGAGCGGCTTCAGCTCTGGAATGCTGGGTGCTGGCAAATCTGGCTGCGGAAGAAACTGAGTGAAAGCTGCTAAGTCTGCCAAATCTGCCTGGGAAAGTGAAAGAGTACTCTCGCAAACTGGATCGGGAGAAGGCTGCTCAACTGCACTGTCTCTGGTCTGCTCTGCATCTGCCTCCTCCTCATCTGTAGGCTCAGGTGGAATCAGGTCTGGCATCTGATCATAGCAATCGGCCCAATCAGACTCTGAATCCGAGGGATTTGTATCAACCGCGGTGGCATCAGTACCACCGTAAAGCAAGGTGGCCTCAGCACCACCATCACTGAAAATCGTGTCGCGGTCAAGGACCGGCTCTGCTGCCTCTATGGTATCCTGAACCAAGGCTGTGCTCTCCAGACTCTCCTCTGCTATCATGTCGGCATCAGCTGTATCTGAATATGAGAGGATGGTCTGTGCTACCGGATCTGCCCAAGCCGCCTCATCGTCTGTGATCACAAAATCACAGTCCTGGTGGATGTCTGGCTCTGCGTCTGTCAGCTGCTCTGAATCTGTACTCGCATCTGAGCGGGCTCTATCTCTAGCTCTGCAGTCCTCGACCGTCTCTATTTGTATACTCTCGCCCTCGACGCGAAAGTACACCTTCCCGCTATCATGATCGGTCACCGCCTTGGCTGTGGCCAAGAACGGACGACCAAGGATGATGGGGGTATCAGCCACTGACTCAGGGATCTCCATGTCCAACACTACGAAGTCCACAGGGAATTTCAAGCCCTGAATCGTGACGATAACGTCTCGTAATAACCCCCTCGGCCTCTTGATAGATCGATCAACGAACTGAAGGACTGTCCTGCTCTGTCGAAGAGTGCCCAACTCGAAGCGGTCGAGAAGGGCTGCCGGAAGAAGGTTGATCGACGATCCGCTATCTAGAAGAGTACGGTCGAACCTCTGCTCACTGATCTGGCATCTGACATACGGGGCCCCTGAATCTGGCCTCTTGGCTGGCAGACGGTTCTGGATCGCGAAACATGTGGCTTTCGTCAGCACATGGATCTCAGAAGTGTGGTTCCTCCTCCTTCTCCTGACTGTAGTCCTATCTCTCAAAGAACGCTGGAGAAGGGGGATGTGCTGCAAAGCCTCCTGGAGGATCAGCTGGATGTGGAATCGATCGATCATGCTCTGGCTGAACTCCTCAAGCTCTCTCTTTTTTGGATATTTTTCTTTTTTCTTCCCCTTCCCCATCTGAAGGGCTCTAGGAAGGGGATCACAGGGTCCTTCGCAGATGAAGGACTAGGAAAAGGCCTAGATGGTTCGATGACCGGATCCACACATACATCATGCACCATAGTGGGACCAGAAGAAACTAAACCTTTTCCTTTATTCACAACAGTATTCTGAGGTACATGAACTGAAGGACAGACAAGATCTCTATCACGACACACACTGGTGGCCTCAGTACCACCGTGGGCTGGCTCTGCTGCTGCTGCTGGTAGACGTCTCGCGGCATCAGTACCGCGGGCTGGCTCGGCTGAACGGGTGGCGTCAGTACCACCTCCTCGATCTGGTGAAGCGACGGCCTCAGTACCACCGGTGGGATCAGCATCCTTGGTGGCATCAGTACCACCGTCATCATCTGGAGCGGCCTCAGTACCGCTCTCCTCCTCCTCATGTGGCGCCTCTGAAGTATCCTCGTGGTGAAGCTCAGATGAGGCGCCGCCGCCTGCTGGGGTCCTACCGCCCCTAAGTGTGACAAAATCAACATCAAATAGATCCGAAGATGTATCAACAAATGGGTCACTAGGAGTGGCAAACTCAGTGTGTACTACCTGCTCAGATTTCCTCTTGAGGTTGTTCGGATTCGGCTCGATCTGGGCTGGAATGGTGGCCTTCCCTCTCACCAAGTCCCGCATCTCCTGGCTGAACTCGTCCATCTCCCGTCTGAATATGGCCTGCTGGTCCGTGAGGAGGCGGGCGATGTCATCCAAAGCGGGGCTCTCGTGGGAGCCCGACGGGTAGCCTCTCTGAGGGTGAGGCTGCTGGAACTGCTGCTGGTGGTAAGAGGGGTATGAGGAAGGGTGCTGCTGCTGAACTGGGTGAGCCTGTTGCTCACGTCTCCACGACTGTCCCTGCTGCTGATAGGGACGAGGAACGAAGGATGATGGCTGGTGCTGCTGGTATGCTGGGGGCTGCTGCTGCGGCTGGTGGTGATCTCTCTGCTTGGAGTACTGCCCTCCCTGTCCTGACGGCTGCTGCTGGGGCTGGGCACCACCACTCCCCCACTTGAATCCGGGATGGTCTCGTCGGATCCCAGGCTGGGGGCGGTCATACCAAATCCCGTTGACATCCATCAACGGCTCGGCATCGTAGGGGGCTGGCGGGAGTACTGCCAGAGGCTGGTCCGGCTGGTAGACCACCATCTGCATCTCTGGAGATGGTGGGGACTGGTAGGTGGGCTGCGGCTGCTGGTACGGCTCCGCCTGTACAAGGTGAACCTGTCTAGGCTGCACAGGGGTGCTGGAGCGCTGGGACGAGCTGCTGCTGCTGCCGGAGTCGCCTCGCGACTGAAGACGGGGCTGAGGAGCCGTCTGTGCCTCCTGGAGACACATGAGCTGTGTCTTCATGTACAACCTGGTCTGAGACATCACCATATAGTTCTCAGCCATCTCCTCGAAGATGGCCCAGACCTGGTCGTGGTCCTTGGCGAAGTAGGACCCGTCGCAAGAAGCATTCACCAGGCCCTATAGCTCTGGTGTCAACCCGCTGAAGAAGCTCTGCACAAGGTTCGGCTTCGTGATGTCGTGGTGCGGACATCTGTCTAGGAGCTCTCGGAACCTCTCCCATGCCTCGTGAAACTGCTCGTTGGGGAAATGGAGAAGTTGCTGATCAGGGCCCTCGCTGCATTCGTCCGCACGAGTGGATAGTACTTGTTCAAGTACTCGGTGCAGAGCTGCTCCCAGGTGTAGACAAACCTCCCAAGATGCTTCAGCCAGGTGGCTGCTCTATCTGCCAGTGAAAACGGGAAGGCTATCATCCGGATCATGTCCTGGTCCACATGCCGATCGTGGACAGTACTGCAGATCATCAGAAACTCCTGGAGGTGGAAGTGGGGCTCCTCAGTGGCAAGTCCGTGAAAACGAGGAAGCATCTGCAGGGTGTTCGGGGGGAACTTGAAGTCCCCCACGATAGCAGGTACCACCACCCAATGGTGCATCAGTGTAGATCCGGGGTTGTGCAACTCCCGCATCGGTCTAGGTGGTCCTCCTCCCGCGGCTGCTGCCGCTGCGGCGGCGGCTGCGACTGCTGCTGCTGCTGCTGCGACGGCTCGTGCCTCTGCATCTGGTCCGTCCTCAGGCTCGCTCTGCTCATCTCGCTCTACTCGGAGGCGCTCCAACTCTCTCCTCTTCTCAATCATGAATGCTCCCTGATCGCGTAACTGCTGCTGAACTGTCTCTAATGAGGCGATCAAGGTGGAGTTGATCGCTCCCTGATCCATCACAACGTGCTCTGTACGGGAACGATCCTCAGAACTGCCGGCCATGGCGACGTCTGCAAAATCAAACGAGCCTAACTCAGGTGCTGTCAAATCAATCAGTCTCTCCTCGGGCTCGTGTCTCTCAGGTAGAACAGAAAGGGGGTCGAGGGGGAACAGGGTGGAATCGTACTCGGGCTCGGAGAGCGGGTCTGAGCTCTCGCGAGCCAATCTAGATGATGAGGTAGACGTGCCCGAAAGCGGTGCAGCCAGAGGCTGTCTAAGAGACCGTCTACCCATCATCTTGATCTGGCGAGTAGTGCGGATGAGATCTGGAAAAATTATGATCAGAAAACAAACCCCCGGTTCACCAACGCAACGCGAGCTGAAGACCGTAAAAGTTCGGTCAAATTATCTTGTCAATTTTATTTGGTGAACACACAAAATATCAGAGCGCTTACGTGACCTGTTAGGATATCCGGTGCTAACCCAACCGACTGGCCCGCACGAAAAAGTCGGTAATCAGTCGGGACTAGCAACGGGGGGCTCTACCTAGGGTGCGGGTCACTCTCTCGCGCATCCAAACCATCCAATGAGGGGGTTGCTCTCCCCAAGACAAAGTTTTTAGGGTGAGCGGATTTGAAGATCAATAATATTAGTCAGTCCCAATTTTATGGTTTCACTTTTTAGTATTTTTCAAATAAAAACAAACGGCCTAACGAATTTTTCGGTTCTCCTGATTATTAAGTCCAAAACAGGGGGGAGAAGACGAAAAGCCGATGCGCGATAAATCAATGATGCATGCTGAGTAAGAAATGCGTACCTTGCCTCCAGCACTCTACATGCAAGATGATCCGCGCATAAAAGTAAAGACAGAAAGAAAACTACCTATATGATGCAACGAGGAAAGCCGAGTCCTAGACGAGCAATTCTAGCGATGAACCGTCTAACCGATCACCGACCTCCAAGCCAAAGAGTCCGGTCTTGGCCCGTCCCTCCTCTGTCTGACAAATCGGGGGTAGGAGTAAGCGCTTTACAGGACGGGCTGCGGTACGTAGGCTACGAAGGTAAGTGAATCGGTTATTTTTATTAATGATTTTTAAGTAGGTCCAATTAACGATCTATAGGAACAGATAAGCAGTTAGGTGTGTGGATCCTACTAAGTACGGCACAGTCACCAGAAATTCCTAAGTTTAGGGGCTCGAGCAAAAACCGCGTAAACACCGGAAAAGGCAGAAAGAAAAGGAAAAGAAAACCGCGAAAAAGCTGCGAAAAGCCGCGAAGGTCCTAAGGGTCCCCCGAGCACACCGGTGCTCGGCGAAACAGACCTGCTACGGTAGAAGAGTCTAAGTCCAGAGAATGGTCCTGTATTATTACAATAATAATGGAAATAAAATAAAAACCTTGCCCACTCAACTCTCTCTCACTCTCTCCTGCGGCTCCACGAAGAAAGGAGCCGCCTCCGAATCCCGCGGTTGCGCCGGCTTCTCGAAATCAGCCGCCTCGGTCCTCGGGCCCTCGCAAGAGAAACAGAGTGGTCAGAACCAATAATCAAATAATAAAGGAAAAAGAAATAAAAATAAAAATAACAGGGTATATATGCAAAAATGTAAAATAAAATAAACAAACAAAAGAAAACAAAAACAAAAATAAAAGAAAAAGGAAATAAGGCAAAATAAAACAAAAAGAAAATATAAACAAAAGCCGCAAAGAGCCGCGAGCTCTGAAAGAGCCGCGAAAAGCCGCGAAAATAAAAACTAAAGGAAAAAGAAAACTACTAAGCCATGCTCCCCGGCAACGGAGCCATTCTGATGACACGAAAACCCGAGCAACTAAGGCAATCAAGTGTAGCTAAATCGGTCGTCGCGACCTCAATCGCTCGGATGTGTCGATCAAGAAAAATGAACCACTCGAAACAAATAAAATCAATCAAAGCAAGGAAGAAGCGGTCCTGCTATATGTTTAACCTGGTATAGCACCCAGGGTCGAACTCAAGGAGCACGGGTTGGCCGAAGGCCTACGAAGTAGTAAAAACAAATAAAATAAAAGACAAAATATTTTTTAGTGGTTTTTAATTATTTTTATATTTTTTGGATTTTTAATATATAAAGAAAATAGGAAAAACAAAAACAAGCACACTTCAACAATTTATTTAATGCACCAAAATCAACCAAAAATTAAAACAAAAATATTTTTATGTGTTTTATATTTTTTTATGTTTTTGGTGAATTTTTGGGATTTTTCTGATATATATTTTATTTTCTAAAAATCAAACAGTAACAAAAACAAGGGGTACTGTCCAGCCAAGCCTAAAGTCCCTAGATAAAATACCTAAGGACAGTCAAAAAGGTCTGAAGGTAATTTTCCTATAAAATAGATGAAATAAGGAAAATTTAGGTACCAGATTTATTGTTTTTGAGTTTTTAATGTATTTATTAGAATTTTTATGGGTTTTTTGGGGTTTTTAAGTTTTTAAGGTTTTCCAGTAGTGAAAAATAGCCAAAATTGGCTAGAAAATAAAGGAACACAAACTAAACAGTGGTTAATTTTTATAGAATTTTTAGGGGAGTTTTTATATTTTTTTTTGTGATTTTTCAATCTAGCCAGTAACAAAAATGATGGTTTTTGAATTTTTAAAAATAACAAACGAAATCAAAAATGTCCTCAAAAATTCACAAAAATCCTACACCATGGCAGGAGCCATGTGTCAAATTTTCGTCGAATTTGGAGGTGATTTGATATTTTATTCAAAAATGACAAGAGGGTACTGTGCACAGGGACTGGAATGCAAATACCCAAAGTTCTGGGGGTCCCGGTGCAATTAACCCAGCCAATCACGCGCAAAGCGCGTGCCTGGGGCACTCAGGGACCTATTTCTAAAGAAAATAAGTCCCGAGGACCTATTGGTAACTCATACCAAAAGTCCAGGGGGCTATGTTGCAATTTACCCAAAAATAAACGCACATGCGGAATTAAACCATTCACAGGGGCATAAATGCAAATATAAAAAAGATTTCATTCATTTCAGAACAACCAGAACTACAGGGGCTTTAAATGCAAATACACCAAAACAACACGTGACGAAGCACGTGGCTCACAACAGGCAGGGGTATAAGTGCAAATAAAATAAGCTCGAGGTCCTCTATGCAAATAAACCTAAAAGTAAACAACGTATTTAAATATTTACAGGACTAATGCGAAATAAAATAAAGATAAGGGCCTAAGGGTAAATTACCCTTTATTAACCGAAGCTGCTGGATGGCCGCCACGTGGTGATCGGACGGTCAGGATGGGGGCGGTTCTCAACGCTGCTGCTGCTCTGCTCGATCCAACGGTCCAGGCCAGGACACGTGTGGATCTAACGGTCCGGATCTATCGCCTCAGATCTGACGTCAAAGGGGGCGCTAGGAATGGACGGTCTGGATGGCGTCTGGAGCTGAGGGTTGTTCCGACGATGCTGGAGGGTCCTGGAGGAACTGGTCCCCGGCGAACTTCGCCGGGCTCGTGTGGGTGCTGGCCTCCTCCCCGGAGCACGCCGATGATCGGAGAAGAAGGCTCGTGCGCTCCTGCGTCTGCTGCGGTACTCCGATGATCGTCCCAAGCTCGGAGGAGCTCAGGCACGGTCGGCGGAGCTGGGTCTCCCGGCCTGAATGACCAAGCCCTCAGATGGGCTCGGAATGACCTGCAAAGGGGCTCAGAAGACTCGCGGGTCGAGGGCAAAGTGCCTCGACCCAGTTAGGCGGTGTGAAGGTGACGGGTGCGTCGGGGCGACGGGCTCCGGCGAAGGTGGAAGACGGTGGAGCCCGGTTCCCAGCTCCTGTGCGAGATGGGTTGTGTGAGTGGGTGTAGAATGTGCGACGGAGGAAGGCGGAGATGTGGGTCGGGTCCGATGGTCGAACGGTGGTCGGAACCGGGGCGAATCGAAGAAAGACGTCGGAGGTGCGATTTGGGGGAAAATGGAAATTGAACGGAAAGGTGGAGCTAAGGGACTACATGGATGATCGATGAGACTGTGCTGGAGCTGGGGATGCTCCCGGTCGTGGCCTCAAGGGTCGTCTCGGCCCGAGGCTCGGAGCTCGCTCAGGCGGCGGAGTTGCGGCGGATGTATCGCCGGATTGATGGTTTTCACCTCCTCCCCTCGCTGCAACAGGTCGAGGCGCGAGCTGTCACCTCTCTCTCTCTCTGGAGCTCACTGGAGAATGAAGCAAATGGCCAAAGATGCATGAAATGGGTGGCGGAGCTGAGCTTAAGTTTGCTGGCGGGTCCGGGAAGAAAGGTTCGGGTAGGGTCACGGTGGCGCGCGGATCCCGAGTTTTATGCCCGACGAGGGTGTCGGATGTGGGAGGTGCAAAACGGAGCCGGGGTTTGGGTGATAAGCAATCGGGTCGAGCGGGTATAAATCCGAGAAGATGGGTCCGATGCTCGAGCCCGTGAGAAGTGGTCCTGGGGGGCCAGTTGACCGGGCGGTCAACATCCCCAGGACCCAATGTGGTCAGGCCACGTGTCAGGATTTTAAAGCTCAAAATTAAGGTAGTTATGGCCCGATTTTATAAAAACTCAAAACACAAACTATTTTTATTTTATTTTTTTCTATTTTTTGGTGATTTTTAATTAATTTTTGGAAATAAAAATAAGGTATTTACATTATATAGCTATATATAGGTATATATACAATATGTAGGTTTTTGATTTTTGATTTTTAATTATTATTTTTGTACAATTTTATTCCTATTTTATATTTTATTTATTTATAGTATAAAATAAGGAATAAAAGGGTGTTTTTATTTTATTTTTATTGTTTATATACATAGGTAAAATAAATAGTTATGTACAACTATATACAAGGTATATGTACAATGTATTTTTGTATTTTTAATTTTTCTATTTTATTTTGGTTTTGATTCTTTTTATTTTATTTATTTACAATATATAGCAAAGAATATTTACTAAAAGTTTGGAAAATAACTTTATTTATTTACAAGATTAAATAAATACATAGATGTGATATATGTACATGATGAAGGGGTCTTTTTAATCTTTTTGATTTTTAACTTTTTATTTTGTTTTTATCTTTTATAAATATATACAAGTATTTACAAGCATATTTTTGGGTGAGGAAAACATTTTTATTTTATTTACATAAATATAAACACAAGAGCCCCTATCTCCCTCTACTTTGGCTTTTATGCGGTCAGGCCCATGCTGAGCCCTCCCTTGGGTTAGGTTGCTCAATATTTATTCTAAATATTTCCCTCTTTTTCTTTTTAATCTTTATTCTTTTATTTTTGCATCAAAAACATGCTAATTATAGGTTTTTACACAATGCATGCTTTTGCTAATTATTCCTATTTACACATATCTACATGCATTTGCAAAGGTTTTTGTAGCTAAAATATAAGAATAAAGAGTGATGAATGGGTATTCATCATAAAGAAAAACTAAGGGTCCTCCATCCTAGGAACCCTACATGACTGGAGTTAGTGGAACTTGTTAAAAAGAAAACTTGTGGATCCCAACAAGGCAGAAAACTACGAAAAATCATGAAAAGATTGGGATCCTAGACCCGTGCACTAGGCGATCGCTTCCCTAACTGGGCTTCCTATCACCCGCCTAGCTAAGGGTCACCGCACCATCGCACAGTCATGTGTAAGGGTCACCATGACCAGAACAATTAACTGCCATCACTAATCCACCATCACTTATTTGATTCCCCATCCTTTCTCGATCTCTGTTGTGGTTATTTTTACATATCTATGCATCTTGTCAACAATCTTATTAATAGCGATCAATAGTTAGTGATTCATACTTATAGGATTATTCATGATTATTTTCAGTCACTGATGACATATTATCTTATTTAACTTATAAATTAGTGGCATGATTATTGATCAAGATTTTATAAGTCACTCGTATGAAAACACCCAATGATGTCATTTTTCAAATCATGATATTAGAAGTTATTCAGTAGACAATGGATCCAAATTTAGATAAATGTATGGGATTAAGAGTTACTCATTGGATCTTGGATTTAGGTTCAAATCAATATAATTTTCCAACTCTTTTCCTCTTTGACTCGTGAATTCAGAGCTACTTATTAGATATAAATTTAGTCTCAATTGTATGCTACTTCACCCCCAAATCTCTCAATTTCATTCATGAAATCATTAGCTAATTAGTGATATGTAATTTGATCTTAATTTCATGTTAATCAATCCAAACCTCTCAATTTTTAATCATGAAAATAGTGGTTAATTAATGATCTATAATTTGATCTTAATTTTTAATCAGCCCAAATCTCTAATTTTTTAATCACGAAAATAATGACTAATTAGTTATCTATAATTTGATCTTAATTTCATGTTAATCACTACATCTCTCAGATTTTTAATCATGAAATAGTGGTTAATTAATTTGATCTTAATTTCGTGTTAGTCACCCCAAATATCTCAATTATAATAATAATAATAGTGACAGTGATCTAAAATTTAACTTAATTGCATACAATTCGTCCCTAATTTCTCATAAATCAACATGAAATCATACCACACTAGTGGTCAGAATTTGGTATCAAACGTATGCAAATCACTCAAAATTTCCATCTATAATCATGAAATCCATAGCTAAATTGAAGGTTTGATTTTGAATCTAATTCATGCCAAATTACCCCCATTTCTTTCAAAATTTAAGGCATGAACAGTACATAACAATTGTCTGAATTTGGGTCCTATTACATGCAAATCACACCCAAAGCTTCATCTTTTTATTCATGAGATTATTGTATAACAATGATCTAAAATTGGTTCTAATACATGCAATCACCTCCTAAATCTTGGCAATTAATCATGAAATCAAAGTGTAACAGTGGTCTAAAATTGGATTCTAATACACCCAAATCATCCCCTAAATTTTTATCTTTTAAAATATAAGATCAAAAGCTATATCTATAATCTTAAATCAAATCTAAAAACGTATAAATAAGTAGCAGAGCATGCATACAATTATATAGAAGATTATCAATTTTCATCCTTTTATAGTTAAGATCATGAGCTAAAATTTTGAATGGAAATCATGTGTACAAGGACATATATGACATCAAGAGAGGGTATGATTGTTCCTTTGGAATATCCAAGAATTGGAGACTAATTTGGCATGCAGTGGCTCCAATTGGGAAGCAGCTCCAGGGGAGAGGAGAAAAGCAAATTCAGCAACTCCAATGGAGAGGAGTAACGGCTCCACCTTTCGTGTTACAGTAGCAGTAGGGATGAAAATGGATACGGATGTCTGGATATTCGTTTAACGTATTCGAAAAATTATCGAATACGGATATTCGTATTTGACTTTCAATCGAATCTGAATCCGAATACGAATATTGTATTTAAAAAAAAAAACTCGAATACAGATATGGAATTCCCTCAAAATTTCGGATCTGAATTCGGATTAATTATATTTAAACTATTACCATTCCTTCCCAAATTGGTTTCAATTCTAATATATGGTAATGGTGTGTGTGAGACCATCCGTTGGAATTCCCATTACCATATTCATAATAAACTAATAAAAGCATTGGCTCATTCACTAATCACACATATAAACCTCCAATATTATAATACTTCCTATATTCACAACAATAGCACCGTCCCACGAATCACGAATTCATGGTCCCAAGTTCCCATTTCAGTCATTGCTTGAAGCATCCCGCACTTGATGTTTCGACACCTCCACTCCACCAAATCCGACCCTTCTCGAGTAGTAGACTCGTTGCTCGTAGACTTCTTCCATGGATTTATGAAGTGAACGTTGAAAGAAGAAACTGCATTGGGGTTCTGTCCGACTGTCCGTAAGAGTCTTCATCCATCACGTAGCTCTGAAGCTGCAGACTCGACACCTCTCCAGCCTCCACTACATCTTTTTTTCATATGAATCTCTGGTCTCCACTGTGGAAAAGTGTTACGTGCAGGTATCGATTTTGTCGATTATTTTTTTAATACTTTATTTTTTCAAGTGAAAAGTTTGTATTGTCCATAGCTTGCAACACCACATGCGTTTGACAATATTTGCAAATGTAAAATATTCAAAATTTGGATTTGACAACAACATCATATAAATATCATTACTCCATAATTACATGAGAAACTTGGACTATGGAAAATTTAAAATTTAAACTAATAGATAAATATTTTCATAACATGATATGTGTAACAATGTTGTATTAGATCGATTTTGATATGTTATCCACCATTGCAAGATCGAAGCATTTCATTGCATCACAAAAGTATCACAAATTATTGTTATGTATTTTAAATTACTTCTTTTATGTGTATATTAAGGAACAATGTCGCAAGGGTTAGCTGGTTGTGAATATATCACCAATGATTTTGAAACACCAGATGTGACTCCAATTGCCAATTCTACCAATGCAATGTCTGAAAGTAATGAAACCGGTAAAGTTAAAGAAAAAGGTAGAAAAGGGGAAAAGAAAACTTCCAAATTATGGACAAAGGGTTAATTCAAGAAACAACTTGTCATTGAGAAAGTCAACGGAATAGAGGTGCAAGTACTTACGACAGTTTGCTATTTTTGTAAAGAACCCCATGCTTATGAATCTCTCAATGGACAACACGGTTATGGAATCATTATAATCGCTGACCTAAAAGAAAAAATGAAGACAATCAGCAGCAACTTTTGCAAGTGTCACAGAATGACTAAGCTCCAAATATTTATGTTTATAAGTTTGATGATGAGCTTATTCAATAAAACTTCGTCGAAATGTTCATTTCGCATGCTTATCCTTTTGCAATGGCAGACCATCTTAGATTTCGGGATTTTATCAAATCAATAAATCCATCTTTTCAAATTAAGTCCAGAATTACCGTGAATAAATTTTGTATCTCTATTTACGAGGACAAGAAGAAGATACTACTTGATGTATTCGAATCAATCCCTTGTAGAGTAAGTCTCACAATGGACATTATGTCAGAACAAAGCTTGCTTGTGCATCACAACACATTACCTAGATGATGAGTGGTAATTATAAAAGAGAACCATAAATTTCATGCATGCGGAAGGAAGAGGTACTGGAGATAAGTTGTATGAATAATTCACAAAGAAAGTTCTTGAATGGAATTTATTTCGTAAGTTTTTTCAGTAACAATTGATAATGACTCTGCTAATGATGTGGCCATTAAGATCATTAAATTAAATCTTCAGAAGAACCTTGTCACGGCGGTGAGTTCTTTCTTGTGAGATATGATGCGCATATAATTAATTTAGTTGTATAAGATGGTTTGAAAGAAATCGAGCATGTCGTTGATAGATCTAGAGATACTGTAAAGTTCATCAAAAATTCTCCGCAGCATCAAGAAAATTTGAAGAAGAAATTATGTAGGTGAATTCTTCTAATGGAAGAACTTTGTCACTCGATGTATCTACACATTGGAATTTCACATATTTAATTCGCAAATATGCTCGAGATCATCAAGCTGCATTGGCTATATATATCATATGTTTGTTCGAAAGTATAAATGTCCTTCAGATGAAGAGTAGAACAAAGCAGAAAACATCTAAGATTGTATAAAAATCTTTTGTGATATGACCGAGCTTCTTTCTGGATCAAAGTATCCCACCAGAAATCACTTTTTTGGTGAATTTTGTGAAATCTACATTCAGCTTGGTCTATAGATGTCGATGAGACTATTACACGAATGGCAGTCATGATGAAAATAAAGTTCGAAAAACATTGGTAAAAAAACAACTACATGTTGGCGATAGCATGTTTTCTTGATCCAGACTATAAAATTAGATATAACGAGTTTTATTTTGGACAATTATATGGCGAAAGCGCTTCACATGAGATCGAAAAAGTTTCTTTTATATTAAAGAAGTTGTTTACTGAGTACTCTTCTTCATATTCATCAAACTATGCTGCCTTATAATACTACAACAATGCATAAAAGAAGTGGAAATGATGAATCAGATCAAGGAGAAAGAAAGAGAAGGAAATTCACCCACTTTTTGAAACAAAGTTCAGAAAATCAGCAACAAAAGACAGAATTGGATCGTTATATTGATGCCGGAGTAATTGGTCCCAATACATGCTCAACAACATTCAATGGTGGAGAGATAATCGAGGTGCATATCCAGTTTTATCAAGGATGGCAAGATATATTCTGTGTGTTCCTATATCCATTGTTGCATCTGAGCCTGCATTTAATGGTGGAGGAAGAATGGGACACACACACACACACACACACATATCATAGTAGGTTAGCACCAGATACTGTGGAAGCTCTTATGTGTACTCAAGATTGGTTGAAAGCGGCAAGAGGAGGTGAGTTAAATTTTAAACTATCGTCAAGTTATTTGAGTTTCTAATATAGTTTATATATCATACTTTGATAGTATGACATAGGTTCTACATCAACATTGATGGATGATATCATGTTTGCATTTGACTTAGATCAAGTACATGGAGGATTATTTATAGATGACATTGGAACATCAACTCAGATTGAAGAGAAATCATTGTTTGATTAGTTAGTTCATGTGAACAATTAAGTAGAAATTAACCACAAGAGAAATCATTTTTTGATATATATATTTTACGTTAAGCACTAACTGTGGATTATAAAATATGCATGGTGTCTTCTGATTGAAGTTGATGAATGACGTCAATCTCATATTGCTCCACATCTTTATTTTCTTAAGACTTATTAGATTATGTTATCACTTTTATCTGGCATGTTTTATTTAAAAACTTTTGCAATGATTATTAGCTTATTTTTAATTTACATGGTTGATATTTGATTTCAGGTATGTAGTTTGTATAACTCTTTGCACATTATCCATATGTATACTTTATTAACCTTAAAATTTATAAAATGTTTTCATTTGTATGCAAGTCGATTCAGAAGTGTTCGTCTAGATATACAATTAGTTCTCATTAAAGAAGTTATGGTCCACAGTATTGTATGAAATCATCGTGATTTATATAATATACCCCATTTCAAAATTTGTAAATTATTGGTTAATTGCAAGAATATAGAAAGTGACATTTGCAGAGTGGATTCCTTAACATTCTAGTTTGTGGAGGTATGTCTTTCTTTACAAATACAAGATATTTCTTCCAGTTATTTTTGTTATTTTATCCTTATTTATTAATATTGTATTTTAGTTGACTCGTACTTGATAACAATTGAATGGTTTGAACCCACAATTGTAATGGATAACTATTTGATCATATTTGTATTGGATCTTTATTTTGTCCATATTCATATTCGCTTCATATTCGTATTCGCTCTTTAATTGATCCATATTCATATTTGATGAATATTCGATCTGAATTCGTATCCGATTATTATTCAGATATGATTTTTAAAATCCATAAATGGTAGGTATCTATATCCGAATTCATATTCGATATGGATGAAGTGAATACGGATATGGAAATAGCCATATTCGTTCCAATTTCATCCCTAAGCAGCAAACCAACAGATGGTTGCTGGCAAGACCTCCAGTAGCAGCTGTTGTAAAGGGGGTGTCACGACCCCAATTCCGGGTCATCGGATCCTCCTTATATCCGGATATGGTTACTCAGCAATCACAACTAACATTTAGAAACATACTACAATTAAAAATACTCATAAAGAAGTATTTAATTTTTTCCCGTTTACAAAATAAAGCTTACATGATATATTGTTCCACTAAAACCATTTACATGTACATTAGCTGGAAGGAAATACACAAAAAGATTACCAACTACCTTATACAGTAAAGCTACTGTGGCTAGCTGGATGGCTTCTATGTTAGCTGGCCAAATTACTAAAGTTCTTGCAATGGCTCACCGACCTAGGATAACCATTAGCGAATGCTAAGTAACGAAGAAGAGAAAAATGAGCAAATGGTGTAATTTTTCAGAACTTGTTATCACAAAGAGTTTCATTCCTCCTCATTAGTTTAAGTCACACTCCTTCTATTCCATGTCAGGGATTAGTCCAGGAGAACCGATCATTCATAGACTCTGAAGTTGTGGATACTTCGAGATTGGAGATTGCGTTGATATGGTGAGCTTATGTCGACACACATCGCCTCGACCAATCCTCCAATACTACCCTGACAACTTTCCTTTTCTTGTATTACCTAGGGTTTCATACCCTCAGTTTGAAAAATAAAGGAGCACACCGTCCTCGAGGACCCGGTTGCTTAAAACCTCATGCTAACTTTAATCAAGTATACTAGTGACTTTAAACACATGTTATCGTGACCCAGCCGCTATCCAACCACTCGTGCCTCCACATGGCATGACCACATCTTCAGTCAGTCAATCCACCTAATGGCAGCCGAGTACCACGTATTACAAATAATTTATGTCACGCACTCAATATATACCGGCATTCGTGTACCACCTAGGTTTGGCCTGTGATGAATCCCAAATTCATAATGAAAAAATTCAACTATTAAGTTCCAAGCTTAAATATTTCAATAAAAATCACAATTAATTCATTATTATTATCTTGTATATAAACTGTGTGTAATTAAACTATAATTATTGTATTTAATTACTAACCTCCTTCTTTATTTTCAAATTTATTAAAAACACATAAAATTGGAATAAATATTGTATATATTTATTTTGGCTTTTAAAAAAAGTAAAAATATAAAAAAAAATTCAAAAACAAAAGTAGTGTTTTTATCCCACTAAAAATACCCCCAAAAATAAACTTTTGTAAAAATGACTTCTTTTGACTTTTTGTCCAACATGAAACTTGTAGATCTCATCGAGATCTACAACTTTCATGTTTTAACTTTTTCTTAATTTTGCTTCCTTTTATTTCTTTTAGATTTATCTTTATTTTACTATTTCTTGAATTTCCTGGTGCAGCCACGTGACGCCTTATGGGCCACCCCGCTCCCCAGAAGCCGTCTGATCTTCCCCATTCCGCCTCCATCTCAACCATTCATTTCCCTTCTCCTCTCCACCATTAGATCTCCCCTGAGATCTAATCTCATCCATTCATACCCGCCTACTCAATCGCGTGATCCCCTTCTTATCCTACGACTCTATGATTACCACGTCACTCGCTTCATCTACGCCATTGGATGTGACTCTAACTCCCATCTAAACCATTGATAATTTCATTCCGGTCCTCTTGTGGACCACTTAATCAGATCAATCAAGTGTCTCCAAATTCTCCTAGCATGCTTGAACATGGGCTGTTGGATCATTTGATCCAATGGCCAAGAGTCATCGTTATCCTCTAGCAGTTGGTCTGCAGAGGGACACGACCCTTCGTCGGCCCAACTTCACCCTATATCTCTGACCGGCTGATGTGTCACCTCCCCATAATTCAAGTACCCTTGCGTTACTTGTTCTCCCCTCATTCACGCCCTAACATCCATGGTCACCCTCTCCTTCACGTGCGACAACTGGAGGTGGTTGAAACCACATCCATCAACTACCTGGAGGGTGAACAAAACTCTCCTTTCCGGCCACTATCACCTGGATCCACCTTTAAAAGAGGGTTTGCCCTAGCCCTTCTCCTCCTCCAATGACATCGGGGCAAGGATCGAGGGCCACGATGAGGCCATCCTTCGACGTTGATCCATGGCAGATGAGCCATGTACACAGCCATGATCGTGGCCATCAGAGCTTCCCACAGTGGCTGCGTGAGTCGAGCGAAGATCCGAGGTTCCGTTGAGCCTCGGGCATCAAGCCCTAGCCAATTCCTTCATCAAATACCGCCTTCAATCTTCAGGTAATCCTCTTAGTTCATTTATTCTTGGTTTCTCTGATTTAATTAGGCATCTACCTTCACTTGCACCTTCAATTGGCAACACCATCACCTTTGCCGCACTTCACTCACTCATACGCACATGTTTGATCACCAGTTCCTCTTTTCCATAGCCCTCTCTACTCCGGTCATTTTCTTCCTCCTGCACGAAGGAAGAACCCATTAGGGTTCCTCCTCCGATCGCCCATTCAGACATCTGTTCACCTCAATTCACTCGCATGCACTGGAACATGCTTCTACTATGCAACCCTAACACTCGCACATACCAAACCATTTCAATGGTCGGAGCTTAAAACCTATCTCTATTCGAGAGGATATCCTCCAACAACACTTCATCGATTCAACGAGCCGGAAGATACCAACCTTTCTCAGAGCATCGTAGAGCTTCTCCATACCCTTGTGAAGGTTCTCCGACCTTTAGCAAAGCAAGAAGGGCATGGAGGTGCTCCTAGGATCTCGCCAGGGCCAAGCCATCTCTGCCGTGCGAGGTGGAGCATTCTTAGATGGGGAGAAGCATGTACCGCTGGATTAGATCCCATTGATCTAATCCTATGATCTCGAAGTATGCACGAGCCATAGTTTCAAACCAGAGCCTCGGTGGAACCAAACCAGTCCTGAAGCACTCGAGTCACCCACGTGGCATGAGCCACCTACGCCCGACCGAGCCAAGACCCAGACCTCACCCGCATGCGCTCCACACGTGGGTCCTAGGTACTTTGCAGCCGAAGTCCCCACAGCTTCTCCAATTCACAAACAGTCCTGCTCTCACGTGCTCCATGTGACGCGCATGCGTTAATTGCATAAACACCCTATTGGCCTCATAAAATTACATAAATGTCCTATCACATGGTTATTTTACATATAAGGCCCTAGAAGGTTTCACTAATTTAATTTATATCCAGTATGGACTTGTTTGTAATGTTTTATGTTATGTTTTATTGCAAATACCCCTAGATTGAAACTTGAGCTGATTGTGTATGTGTATCTATGTTGTATTGCATTTCATTTTGTAGCATTTTGTATCACATGTAACTTGCATTACAAAAAGCCTAAAAAATGCATGCATTCATCTTGTAGTATTTGCATTTGACCTAGACAACATTATTGATTACTCAATTAAGATATTTGGAACCTGATTAAGTACATCAATAGCTTGTGTCCTTGTATTCGATCGTGGACTTATCCAGGAATATTTAAGTCAAGCTCTCTTCACAGAGATACTCAATTTGGTTCCGTTGATTAGTTAACCGGTCGTATTACAATGAGTAGAATTAATTAAGCCAGTTAGCAGTTCAACAGATGGTTCACCGCGGTAGCGAGGCTTTACTGTCAGTAACGAATCCTTCCTGTGACTGAAGGTATGTCTTTCTAAGCAAAGTTTATTTATTCTTCTTTTTTCATTGGTTATTTCAATTTTTCTGTGACTAAAACAACACTCGCATCTTAGATTGATTACATGTAAATCATAATTACGTATTAAGGAGAAATGCACATAAGATGCGATCATGAGAGGACACACAGACATAGATGCTACTGCCTGACTGATGCACTCCTCGTTTTTGACAATGCATGCAGGTTGTATGGCGCTGAGGATTGACCATGGTACACGTGTCCACTCGATATAAGTATCCACACGACAATGACATTAATAAAATCGTTAGCCAGTAACTTAACATAACATTGCAATATTTCAGAGACCACACAGTTACATGGTTAAGGCTTCTTCGATGACTCCAACCATTCAGTCTCTGGTAGTAGAGAAGTTATTATTGTCCGACATCGTACATGTAATCGAATTGATGAAACTTTCACCTTGAGAAGTTGGAAGAAAAATAATGCCTACTTTGCGAGGACAGACTTATCCTGCACCTAACTAGCAGATCGACATCCTCTCATGACCTGATTAGTGATCACGTGTATGATAAACATATATTCTTGTAGATTTCATAACGTATGCATAAGCCTGCCTCCTCTTTATCGCAAATCATTATCGATGAACGTGTTATCCATTTTCAGTTATCAACTATAGGTTATTCATATTTACTCATTTAACGCACAACAAACTCAAATCGTTTACGATTATTTGTTTCATCCACGACGTTCAATTTCTCCACGTATAGGGCACCATGTCCAGACCAGTGTGTACAGTCGATATGGGCACTGTCCTTATCGATCTTATTGACCAGGTTACATGTAATGGCGACTACGTCCAAGAGAAAATCACATAACACAGTTGGAGTTGTATTCAACACGGCCTGAATTGGCTACTCCCGCAATTGGATTATGAAACGTTAGAAATGTCTACAGGGGATGCACAAGAAAAATGTCGTTTCTAATTTCTACCGATGGTCGGTCGCGGGACAACCACCCAGTGTATCATGTTTAGACCTGGCCAAATATCGGGCCGGGCCGAACGGGCCGAGGTTAAAAAACCATTATCCAAGGCCCGTCCATGGGCCGGCCCATGGCACATTTTGGTCCTTTTCCATTGATTTTTTTAATAGTATTTAATACATATAGATGATTTTATTAATACCAATTATACTTTATATAACTAATATACGTAGTTTACATGTTACTTGATATGTAAACTATTGAATTTTTATTTAAAACTAGTGTCACAAATGAGAGCATATCATATTAATACATGTATAATTTGACATATATTTATATATATTTTTTATTTTTTGCGGGCCGGATCGGGCTGGCCCATGCTTAAATCTTGAAGCCCAAACCCGACCCATGAGCGGGCTGGACGGGCTAGGCGGACGGGCGGGCCCCCAGCCCGTTGGCCAGGTCTAATCATGCCAGACGAGCCAGATCCGTTGGATTCGGTGCGTCTCTCAGCTGCTTTTACGTACTCAAATGAGTTTATAAAATTTTAAAGAATTAGCCTGATGATTTTATAACGTTCAAGGCAAGTTAATTATACGTACAAGGACCTCAGGGATCGACGCTTTCCAGCTTTCCATCGGATGGCAGACATAATGAATCGCATGGATTAAAATGCCACTGTGAAGCCCATCTTTTTACCACTACGTAAGCTTGTTGCGATACCTGAAATCCTATATTTTCATCCTAAATTCCAGAGATCATTTCGTAGAGCTCGTCGAGACCATTCTGTTGAGCTCAAAAACATCATGTTTCGAGCTTCCTAGCCGAAGATGTTGATGTTTTAAATTGAATGATCGAGACCCATATATGGACTCGAATCGGATCCGAACCGGATCCGATTTTGGATCTGAATTCACCTCTTCTTCTATAAGTAGGAGATAGTAGCCACCCTCTCAAAAACCTAGCCACCATTACATTTTTTCTCTCATTGGAGCATCACCATCTTCGTCGGATTAATCATTGGAGGGCCGATGTTATCGTTGGAAAATGTGCTCCAGTCGAAGATCCACGACCACCATCGAGGAGGGGAGCTCGAGGTCATCGTTGTGTGCACGTCTGTGCTGAAATTGGGTGACGAAAATATCATTTTCGCATGAGAGGAGATTCTGAGGGAACGTCATCAGAAGTAACGATGTTTCCTTTCCGCTTGTTGTTGGTTTCACATGATTTTTTAGACCTATGTGCATGAATATTCTTATAACCTTAGATATATTTGTACCACAATTTCAATATGTAAACGATAATTTGATTGTTCAAGTCGCATACTTAAATGAACACACACACACATGGGAGCTGACCTTATGAGAGCCAAAACCTGTGAGAGTATGAGAGTAGTAATTCTGGACCACTATGTTCAACCAGGAGAGAGAAGAGTATGAGAGAGAAGACGAAATCTAGTGGTCCAGAATCACTACTCTCATGCTCTCTCAGTTTTTCGCTCTCACAGGATCACTCCTCATATATATATATATATATATATATATATATATATATATATATATATATATATATATATATAGAATTTCTTTCAAATAGGACGCAATCCTTACTAAGTTAAGGAAGGTCAACCTCTTTTTTGTATAAAACAGGATGACTTTGGTAGAAATATATACAGTTTTGTATTATAATGTGCAGTTTTAATGTTTGTATTATAATACACAATTTTGTATGCGGCTTTGTATTTATAACGTGCACATATAATACAAACTGTATACGTATTCTACTAAAGAGTTCGTGTTTTATACAAAAAAGGGTCAACCTTCATGAACTCAGGAAGGACTACGTCCTATTTGAAAGGCCCCCTATATATATACGACTGATCATGTGAGATGGGATTTTATTAGACGGCGAGATGAGAAATTCTGGATTACTAATTTCAACCAAGAGAGAGAAAACCATGAGAGAGAAGACATAATCTAGTGATCCAGAGTTTCCCATCTCATCTTCTCATAAAAATCTCATCTCACAAGAGCGGCCCTCTCTCTCTCTATATATATATATAGAGAGAGAGAGGAGTGATGCTATGGGAGCCAAAACCTGTGAGAGCATGAGAGCATGCATTCTAGACAACTAGATTCAACCATGAGAGAGAAGACATCTAGTGGTCCAGAATGCATGCTCTCACAGTTTTTTGCTCTCACATGATCACTCCCCTCTCTCCCTCTCTATAAATATATATATGATGAAATGCATCCTACTCTATGGAGTAGGTAACTTATCTACTCTATCTCATTTTTTGTCACTTTTTATATTTTTTTTGAAAAATGCATCCATAGATTTTTATAACTATATCCCTCTAATATGTCATTCAAAATTCGTCAGAAATAAAGACACCTATGCCCTCCATCCAGAATAGGTAGATTTCAACAAATATGAGACCGTTAAAATTACCTGTTCTGGATGAAGGGCATAAGAGTCTATATTTCAGACGAAATTTGAATGGCATGTTAGAAGGATATAGTTATGAAAATGCATGGAAGCATTTTTCAAAAATAGTGACAAAAATGAGAATGGAGTAGGTAAGTTATCTACTCCATGGAGTAGGATCCCTTTCATATTATATATATATATATATATATATATATATATATGATGGGGAGCTTGCACCAAGGTGCATGTAACTTTACATGCACCGACGCTTATATCTTCCACACTTTTTTACTTTTTTGAAAAATACCACCGTGTATATTCATCTATATATCCCTCAAATATGTCATTCGAAATTCGTCAAAAACAGAGACTCCTATGACCTCCATCTAGAACATGCCGATTACAATAATTCTAAGACCGTTAAAATTACCTGTTCTAGATGGAGGTCATAGGAGTCTCCGTTTCTGACGAAATTCGAATGGCATATTGGAGGGATATGTAGATGAATATACACATTGGTACTTTTCAAAAAAAAATAAAAAAATGTGGAAGATATAAGCACCGATGCATGTAAAGTTACATGCACCTTGGTGCAAGCTCCCCATCCTCATATATATAGGATATCTTTCAAATGAGACATGGTCCTTCCATCTCTATGGAAGGCCAACGATCCTGTGCGTCGATCATTAATCAGACGATTGTTATTAAAGGCATGCTAATATCATTATTTAATTAATCAAAAACCTATTTTGGTCATTATCAATTATCTAAATATAGTATGTAATTATCTCCCCATTAGTTCCTTTTCTATAATTTGTCATTCACGTTGCATCTCTCTCTCTCTCTCCTAATTTGCCATTCACGTTGCCACATTCACGTCGCCTCCAACGGCGATGGGCGACCAGGATGCAAGGCGATGCTCGACGCGATGCTCGATCTGGGGCAATGGTTCTTCCTTCGAGTGGTCAGGTGGACCAGATTTGATGTCGAGTGCAAGGAGGAAAGCAACGAGCGGGAGAAAAAGGAGGATGAGTTCCTTACGGGCGTCGTCGACGATGACACAAACGATTGCAACGAGGAGGACGTCGTCGACGATGACACAAACGATGACATAGAGCAGAGGCGAGGACGTAAGTACGCCACCATGCTCTTACGAGATCTCAAAGAAGTTCTCCTCCATGCTCTTACGAGATCATATGACGGATCGTACGATGCACGCGGCGGTGTTGGACAGAAGTACGGGGGAACATGAGAGAAGGAATGGATGCGGCGTGGCGAGGTCCCGTCGACACGGAGATACAATATTGATGTGTATTACACACTTTTTTATGTGTATTATACAATTTTGACGTGTATTATATATATTTGATATGTATTTTTACGTATCAATTGAGTGCAATTGACAGTTGTAGTTTTTATGCATATTGTATATTTGATGTGTATTACACATTTTAGATGTGTGTTATACATTTTGAATGTGTATTATACATATTTCGGTGATATTTTACTCATCAATCAAGAGCGAATGACTACTGCATTTTTACAAATAACCTTAAAAATTCTATTCTACGAAGAGCCATACAATCATTACAAATAATCATGCATCAATTGCTAATATGAATTGTATTCTACAAATAACCATACATAATTTACAAATGGCTGATTAATTTTGAAAGATACATAGTAAATACAAAAAACATACACTCGTTACAAAAGGAATATCTGATTCTACAAAAAAATACATTAAGATACAAGCATTGCCCTACGTAATGTCGCATACAATAAAAGTGGATATTTTTAAGGGAAGCTGCTCCGCGGAGCAGCTAAGCTGGCTGCTCCGTGGGCAATTTCCCCCCATTTTTTTATTTTTTTGAATTTTCCACTATGTATATTCATCTATATGTCCCTCCTATATGTCATCGAATTTCGTCAGCAACAAAGACTCATATGCCCTCCATGTAGAACATGTAGTTTTAATGGTCTGAAATTTGTTGTAATTGACATGTTCTAGATGTAGAGTCTAGGAGTCTCTGTTTCTGACGAAATTCAAATGACATATAGGAGGGACATATTAATGAATATACATGGTCAAAATTTCAAAAAAAAATTAAAAAGGGGGGAAAATTGCCCCACGGAGCAGCCAACTTAATTAGCTGCTCCGCGGAGCAGCTTCCCCGTCCTCATATATATATATATATATAGGGTCTTTCAAGTAGGACTCGGTCCTTCCATCCTTAAGGAAGGCCAATGATCCTGGCCGTTAGATTTAAATCTAACGGCATCATCAATTTATTTGCCCAAAAGGACATTTTGGTCATCAAATCTCGCATTAATTATACATGCCAATAAATATTCCGAAATTTTATATTTAGCTATTTTATTTTTGGTATTTTTCGCAATACCATATTTAAAATATAGCATCTAAATTCAAATCAATATTTCCATCCATTATAATAATATTTTCATAATTTTATTTCACTATACATGTTGTGTTAATATTTATTATTATATGTATGAAACAAGAAATTGTAAAATATATTAGAAAGATGCCTAAATTGAGGGTGGCTCACCATATATATGGTGAGACCCCGTCTCATTTGAAGTTTCTCCTTATATATATATATATATATATATATATATATATATATATATATATATATAGGGGCCCTTTCAAATAGGACGCAGTCCTTCCTGAGTTCAAGAAGGCCAGCCCTTTTTTGTATAAATCACTAACACTTTAGTAGAATACGTATAAAATTTGTATTATAGGTGCACGTTATAAATACAAAGCCACATACAAAACTGCGCATTATAATACAAACATTAAAACTTCACATTATAATACGAAACTGTATATGCATTAAACTAAAGTCATCCTGTTTTATACAAAAAAGAGGCTGGCCTTCCTTAGGGATGGAAGGACCAAGTCCTATTTGAAAGAAATCTTATATATATATATATATATATATAAAATATGAGAGTTAAAACCTGTGAGAGCATGAGAGCAGTGATTCTGGACCACTAGATTCAACCAGGAGAGAGAGAAGACAGAATCTAGTGGTCCAGAATCAATGCTCTCATGCTCTCACAGTTTTTTGCTCTCACAAGATCACTCATCTCTCTCTCTCTCTCTATATATATATATGAGGTTGATCATGTGAGAGCCAAAAACTGTGAGAGAATGAGAGTAGTGAGTCTGGACTATTAGATTTTGCTGATTGATTGGAGGAGGAGAGAGATGAACAAAATCTAATGGTTCAGATTCATTGCTCTCATGCTCTCACAGGATCAACCCTCTCTCTATTGTACATGTTCTTACCGGAATAAAAATATAAGCATATTGAATTTTATTTTTTTTAGGTCCACATGCATAAAAGATTTCCAATACTTATTTTTATTAATTTTATGTGCGAAGATTTGTCGAGATCTCGTTGATCTAATACAATCATAGACTATACTTAGACAATTATGTACAAATAATGCCACGGTTGTTTTGTTCTAGGGAGTCATGCCGATATTTAAAGAAGAATATATTCTAAGAAAGGAGGGAGGCTAATATGTTGTCATATATTTCTTTCATTCCCATCTTTTGTTAAATAAAGAAATAATTTTCATTCCCATCTTTTGTTAAATAAATAAATAACTAAGGTGAATCTTAAACGTTGCATATATCTTTGCACTATTTTTTCTGTTTGAAAAAAAGGATCAATAAAATTTTGATATTAATGATCACGCGCGGTACAATTTTAGCATTCAATATATTTTAATAGTTTATATGTTATGATAATACAATTACATTATGGAGGTCATATGCCAGTTATGCCATTACATATAATGCAATGAAATCTGTAGATCTCTTAATCAATTCATTGATTTTGTACGCAATTTGAGTTACTCTGATTATTATTGTTGTTATAAACCATATCCTCTAAACAAATTCCTATTTGATTTCCATAATATTTGGACCTACTTAATTTGTCAGGGAAAAATAGTATGGTTGTTATTGGGATATAACTAATCTTGAATGATTCACGTATTTTATATTATTTAAAACTTATAAATGCGTTGAGTTGAAGTTGGGTGCCACAAGGGATTTGACATGCATTTTAGGGCCTTAGATAGATGCCATGAAGGCCGCGATCTCAACGGACGAGTTGGGTGACGTTGCACCTAGCATCCCGATTGTACCTTGGAGTCGCTTGATGGAGTAGGCATGTGACATGCTAACATTTTTGGTTTCACATTTATAAACAATATTATGACTCGGAATAGAATTAAGTGTGATCACATCAAATTCTATTTTGAGTAATAGTATTGCGAGAGGTGTTCCTGGATGTGTTTTGAAGTTGGAGAAATTGGAGATATGATATTTTCTCGTTCTAGTTGAACAGAGGTCCTTGGTGTTCAACCCAAGATGACTACCTCCTGTGTAGTGGAGGCCTGCAAGTCACATACGTGCGTATGTTAAATTAATACCAGAAATGATTCATGATTGGATATCGGTAATTGTAATTGTATATCATTATGAACAACCAACGGGTGGAAATATCAAGATCAACATGATAGTTCTCAAATGATGATTAAATTAATAAAGTTACTGACATGATCCCTTGTGAATTAGAATAACTTGGTAATTCAGTCTTCATCATATATACATATCACTAGATAGAGTTGAGTACGCATGTCTTGCTTACCCCTACATTAGTTAATATAGTGTTTATCTCGTTACTGTGCAATTGCTCGTAAGGGTATCCTCGTGCGAACCCAACAAGTGTAACTGAGCAGCATCCGCAACAGTAGCGGCTTTTGAGGAGATCAGACTTTCTAACATACTTGCACCAGATAGGGCATGTTTTAATTAGAATAATTTATTTGCTTCCGTCTTATTTTTCGTTCTTTTTGAGAGACAACGTAATGTGATATTTGGAGATTTTCTGCTACACATTTTATACTTATATGATGTATCTCATTTTGTAGACATATACTTGATGAGTATTATGAACACGAATAAATAAATGTTGTATTTACATTTCATTTTATGTTGTTCTCCCATTGTTATATATATATGTTTTAAATGTTAATCTAATGTGCATTATTCAGTTTGTTGAGTATCAGAGATCATGTACGTAATTGGACCATAAGTCCGATGCTCTCGTCCCATCGATTTTGATAACCGAAGAGCTGAGGCGTCACACATGTATAAGTATTCGATTTAATGGATGTAAAAACCGTTTAAGATGTGATTTTTGTAATAAATTGAGACTGGCAGTTCCATTATTTTGTTATGTTTTCAATGCATTATTCCTTTATACAATGTTTTATACGCATTGGATGGTGTGTTGTGCTGTCAATACCATTATGAAATAAACAGTAAGTTGTTCAATGTTGTATTTTTATTTGAAATGAGGACAATGCATTCCAGCATATGACTCGATTGATCAGCTTGCATATCACGGTTACAGCTACGCTAGCAGTGACAATGCATATGAGCGTAATAACTCCCGAATAATTTAACTAACTTACAAACTTTATTCCTCCTTATGGCTCTTGTACCAGCCAGACAAAAAATAGTAAATAGCTACCTCTTATCCCACCTTATTCTACCTTTCCTTATTCCTCCAAACAACATAAATAATACCTTATCTCTCCTTATTCCTCCAACCCTATGTCACCTTGTTCCTTAACTGAACGTCCCCTTAAAAGGGTGAGTTGGGTAAGTGCTCGTCTCGATGCTCTCGGGGAGTGGGGCATCACGGATAGAAGATAACTAAGGCCCCGTTCGGCGAGGGGGTTAAACATCCCTTTGGGGGGTTTACCCCCCTTAGCCCATTTTTTCTCTCTTATGTGGACCTCACTTTTTCTCTTTTTTAAAATATTAGGTAAATCAATTCTCCTTCATCAATTCTATCAAAAAAATAATATATTATACCATCATATCATATAAAAATGATAAAATACTCTACTTCTACTTACTTTTCCAAGCTTTAATACAATCAATCACAATAACTACTCAATTTTCCAAACTTCAATACAATTATATCACAATAAACCCACTCCCAGTTTAACCCTCTATCCAAACACCAAAACATAAAATAGATTATCTTCTCGCAGTTTAACCCACCTTAACCAACGTACCAAATACACCCTAAAGGCATACCATGTGATGATATCATACACTTCAATTTTAGGTATATATGCATATACAAAAATATAGACCATACACTTCAATTTTAAAATTGAAGTCAAGAGCAAATTTACCCTATGAGATATTGCAATTTCAGTTATGTCCTTCCCTTTTTTGAAATATCAATTGTGTCCCTATCTTCTTGCAAAATTTACAGTTCTGCCCTTTTGTATTATCAGTTATGCCCCTACTTTACCTTAACTGAAGGGCAGAACTGTTAATTTTGTAAGAAGGTAGGGACATAACTGATATCCAAAAGGGATAATTACATCTATAACCCTGAGTAATTTCACAATAACATTCATGACCCTGTATAATCGCGAATTACACAGGAAACCCTGAGTAATGGTTAACTCTTACATGACATAACCATGTGTTATGTTCCGCTTGAAATTGCCGTTATAATTGACGGTTTCGGTTAGAAAAAGATAAAATTTCCTTTAATACTCTTTCATATTTACAAATCATGCCATCCTATTACATCTCCATCATCTGGGAGGGATTGGGAGGCAGATGGAGGAGGTGGTCCGCACGGAGGGTGGGATCGTAGGGAGAGGGAGAAGGGGCTGCTGGAGGTTGTGGTCCACGCAGAGGCGCGGGCGGGTGTCTGGGCTCGGGAGGAGGAGGCTTGAGGCACGCGTAGGGAGGGCGGGGATGGGGTGCTCCGGGGGTCGGGCCTTCAGGAGGGCTTGCAAGCGCCGGGGTTCCGTCAGGGCGGGGGAGGGAGGTGGGTTGCCTCCCCCTCCGCGCGGGGGAGGGGGCTCCGGCTGGGTCACTGGCGCGGCGGGGGACCGGAAGGGGGGGGGGGGGGGGGGGCTCCTGCTGGGTCGCGGTGGAGGACAAGGGGTGGGGGGGCTCTGCGTCGGCGCGGGGAACCGGGGGGCGGCTCTGCATCGGGCGGGGGGGGGGGGGTGGGGGGGGGGGGGGGGCTCTTGCTGGGTCGCGGTGGGGGACAGGGGGGGCTGCTTGGGTGCTCTGTCTGTCGCAGGAGACGAGGGGGCGGGGCTACGGGTCGGTTGACGCGGGGGTAGGACGGATTTGCCACCGGAGTGGGGGGGGGGCTCCTGCGTCGGGAGGGGGAGGGAGGTTGATAGGTGGGTGCTCTGTCTGGTTGACGCGGGGGAGGTCTGTCGGGGCAGGCAGGGAGGTTGCTGTTGCCACCGGGGAGGGGGGGGGGCTCTGTAGGTCGGCGGGGGAGGGGAGGGAGGGAGGTTGCCGACGGCAGCTTTTCGGAGTGGGTGGCTGCAGGCTGATGAATGGAGGAGGAAGAAGGAGAAGACTTTTTATTTTTATTGTTTTGAAAATTTAGTAGCCATTGGATATGTTAAGGGTTGGATTAACCCAATAGTATTGTAAAACCCCAACATAGTCCCACACCGTGGAACAAGAAGTTTCCGGGTGGGATAAATAGTGACGAGATTACTACTTGACAACCCGGCTTAAGCATTTTGGGGGTGGTTAATCGGGTCCGTATGGGCCCGATCCCAAGAGATTGTCAGGGTCAGTAATCCTCGATAACGGACCGGAGACCTAAGCCCGGGACGTTACAAGTATGGTTGGGTTAGGAACAAAACTAACGGAGGGTCATGAATGTGAGACGGAGTGACTACTCAGGGTTTCATGTGTAATTCGCGATTATGCAGGGTCATGAATGTTATTGTAAAATTACTCAGGGTTATGAGTGTAAATATCCCTATAAAAAAAGAGATGGTTCAATTAACGCTGCTTTCGTGTAGCACAAGTCAACAGACAGGTGCTGTCAGTCCCGGTCGCAGTCCAGTGCCAGTGGATATCTTCTGGCACTCCCAACTTCCCAAGTCACCGGGTGAATCGCAAGCTACCGTCCGTCTCCCCTCCCCATCCCGTCAGATCCCGTACTCAATCGGAGTTGTCGATGGCTGCGAGCATCGCAGTCCCTATAGTGGGGTGGTTCGTCTCTCCGGGTCATCAGCAAGATAGTCGAGCGCGGCGACCTCCTCCTCAAGGAGAGGAGCAAACTCGAGGAAGGCGTCGAGGAGGAGATCCGCCGACTGGGCGTCTCTCTCGCCTTCATCCGGGGCGTCCTCGAGGACGCCGAGGAGAGGCAGTCCTCCAACCCCGCCGTCCTCGCCTGGATGGACTACCTCAAGGAATCCCTCTACGACGCCGAAGACCTCCTGGACAGCTACGCCGTCGATCTCGCCCGCAAGGAGATGGAGGCGACGCCGCGTATTCCCAACGCCATCGACCGCCTCTTCCTCCGTTCCCGCCCAGAATCTCAAAATGTCGCCCCGCCCCGCAGCCGCCTCTCCGTCGCTAAGGACATTCGAACGATCGTGGAGAGGTTGAATCATATCTCCAAACGAGCGCGCGAGTTGGGCCTTCAAGAGATTGCCGTCAGATCCGCTTCGTCGGGTAACTCCACGGCCCGGCAGAGGGTTGAGACGACATCTTCCCTCGCGGACGACTCCCCGGTGATCGGTAGAGACGATGCAAGGATCGCCCTGAAGGAGTTCCTTCTGAGCTCTCGTCGTTGTGATGCTGAAAGGGATAAGCTTATGGTGCTTCCAGTTGTCGGTATGGGTGGCATTGGAAAGACCACTGTCGCTAAGCTTGTCTTTAATGACGCAGATGTCGAAGGGTATTTTGAATTGAGGAGGTGGTGGGTATGTGTAGGCGTGTCTCGTCAGTTGGATCTGAGAGGGCTCACGATGGAGATCATAGATTGCATCCATGCCCGTGAGGGGAAGAACGCGACATTAGATTTCAGGAGTTTAGAGGCATCGCAGACGTTTCTTATGGAAGAGATTAAGGAGAAACAGCCATTCTTGCTGGTTTTGGATGATGCATGGGATGAGGATCGGAGAACGTGGTATCAATTGCTTGAGCCGCTGAAGACTGTCAGTCGAGGAAGCAGGGTGATCGTGACGACTAGAAACAACAGTGTTGCAAATGCCATCCCTAATGCACGGAGTCCCCTGCACCTGAGTTGCTTAAGTGAAGATGATATGTGGAGCATCTTTAGAAGGCATGCTTTCAGCGGGGAGAGTACTAGCCGTTACCGGCGACTGGAGGTGATTGGCAGGAAAATCGTGAAAAGACTTCAAGGCTTGCCTTTGGCTGCAGAAACTATTGGTGGAATCTTGAGGTGGAGTCGAGATGGAAAACATTGGAATAAGATTTTGGAGAGTCAGCTATTAAAACAATACAGCAATTTTATGCTTCGTATACTTAAGCTGAGCTATGACAATCTACCAGTGAACTTGAAGCAATGTTTTCCGTATCTCTCTCTGTTCCCAAAGGATTACCGTTTTGCCGATCATAAAGAGTTTGCGCGACGCACAAATAAATACTCATACACTAAAGATGATATTGTCCAGCAATGGATGGCCCACAAGTTCTTCCAGAATGAAAATGAGACGGACTCAGAAGATATTCAGACTGATGGTGTAGTTACCTTATTAAGCAGGTCACTTTTACAGTATTCTAAAGTTGGTATATATCCATTTATTATCATGCATGATTTGGTTCATGATTCGGCCGAGTGGATATCCAAGGAAGAGTGCTTTCGAGTGAGTGATGATACCGGCAGGCAACCTCCCAAGAATGTCCGCCATATTTCATATTTCCAGAAAAACCCAAATTCAAATATTCTCCAAGATCTTAAGGTATACAAAACGCTGCGGACTTTGATTTTCAATAATGTTAATCAAGTGCTTGATAATCCTAGAGGCATTCTTGATGGCTGGTTTAAAAGTTTGACATGTCTGAGAGTACTTTCCTTGCACAACTCTCATGTAACATTGATTCCAGACTCGATTGGAAACCTCAAGCTTCTTCATTACCTAAATCTCTTCTTGCCGAAAATTGAGAAGTTTCCAGAAACTATTTCTCACCTTTATAATTTGCAAGTGTTAAAGCTACGTGGCTGTAAAAGGCTGCGTGCACTTCCCAATACAGTGAATGGATTAGTCAATTTGAAATGTCTGGATGTTGATCAGAAGTTATTGGAATCTATTAACGGCATTGGAAAGCTTACAAATTTGCAAGAACTGGAAGTATTTCATGTCCAAACACAAGAGGGGCGCAAGGTTGCAGAGTTGAGAGATCTGAATAGGCTTCATGGATCTCTTCGGATTGTTTATGTGGAAAATATTGAGAGTGGAAAAAATGCATCTGAAGCTCAACTTAATCAAAAGAAAGACCTTGAAGAGTTGAGACTTGTTTGGTGCAGTGATAAACATCAAGAAATGCAACCAGAAGTGCTTGAAGGGCTTCGTCCCTCTGAAAACCTGAAGTCCCTTTCCATTAAACACTACATGGGAACGTCCTTACCTGCGTGGTTGAATAGTCAGTCTTTACCTTCTCTGGATATTGTTGAACTAATGCAATGCTCGAACTTGGAATCTTTCCCACGTTTGACTGATTTCCTAAAAATGGAGATTATCAATTGCCCAAGACTGGTAAATCTATCTATTCTGCCTTCAACAATTCAACATCTTAAACTTCAAAAGGTTGGATTGACATCCATAAGTGCACAACTAGACAATTTGGGAGATTCTTTTGATTCATCATCATCACTGCTGGTACCTGCAATTTATTCCCTGCCGTCCTTACAAAGGCTTGAAATTGATAATTGCCGCAATCTTGATGGGTCCCTAAGTACACTTTTGGGAGCGTCAGTTGCACTCAAATATTTAAGCATTTCAATGTACAAACATCCATTGGAAGATTTGTCCCACTTAACAGCATTATCTGAACTACGTTTGCATGATTGCATAGGTGGGATTATCTTAGATCTAACGGCTCTAATCTCATTGGAAGTACTCGGGATATACAACTGTCCAAGTGCACTGGTCTCAATGCATAGAAACGGTCTCGTTAAACCATGCAGCGCAATATTTAGACTAAAAATCAAAAGAAGTGCTGCGTTGATGGAGTCATTGTCTTCAAGTCGAGTTTCTCTAACTTCTCTCAAAAGGCTCGAAATTGATGGAGTTGATTGTGATAACTCGGTTTTTGCTGATTGTTTTTACGGCCTTGCAGCACTGCAGTGTCTGGTTTTGAGTAATTGCCCAAACATAACATCAATTTCAGAGGAGGTATTGTGTAAACTCGTAGCCACGAAGAGGTTGTTGATTTCACATTGTGAAAGATTGGAAAAATTAGGCTTTCAAGCCCTCATCTCCCTTGAGGAATTAACGATTGAAGCATGTCCAAATCTCATGTTCAATCGTCTGCCATCATGCCCACTTCTTGAAGAACTATGCATCACTGGCTTCCACGCGGAGCAGCTGGCTGGGCTATTTTCATCAATAGCATGCTCCGTTCCCAAGACCATTGAATTATATTCATGCATCCTCTCAAATGAAGGAGTTGCATTTGATTTCGGAGCATTTTCCGAAGCAAGAACCTTGAAGACATTGACGATGGATTGTTGTGAAGGACTTCCAATGCAGTTTCCATCTCTCAATTTCCTCAAGAAGTTGTATATCAAGAACTGTTCCAATATAACATATCTTCCTACTCTCAGCTCCCTTGAGAATTTGACCATCAGTAAATGTCACAACCTGACATTTGGTGACACATTGTCTTCATTTTCTGCACTTGTGTATCTAGACATAATTGGATTTAACCAGCAACAACTCAATGATATGCTTCTTTTGGTTGCTCGGAGCCCCCTCAAGCTTTTATCTATAACAAAATGTGATGACCTGACAGGTTTTGTTGGTGACCAGGAATTGACTTTCTTCTTGCCCACCTCATTGGAAGAGTTAACTCTTAGTTATTGTGATAAGCTTTGCCACCTATCTTCAGATCTTCAAGGATTCACAGCCCTCCGCCACTTGCAAATAGTAGGGTGTCCACAGCTATTGTCATTACCTGACGAATACCTCCCTGTCTGTCTACAGAAACTTAACATCGAAGATTGTCCACGGTTGGAAGCACGATATAACCAGAAAGAGGGAAATGACAACTGGAAATGCCTCTCCCACACCTGGTGGTGCTTCCCCCGAAGTGCCTTGCTATCAAAAAAAAAGAAATGCCTCTCCCACATCCCCTCTGTAAAATTTTCTTGAGGTATTCTTCTGCATGCTCGATTCTCCACGAAACCTTCATTCATTTCTTATTATATCATTATATTTACGTTTTCCTTAATTCGATCTTTTTTACATAAAAATTCTGGTTGCATTTTTTGATAGTATAAGGCCCTCAGAACAGGGGTTAATCTTTCACTCAAAAAGAAGAACAAGGGTTGATCATATAATGAGCTTATCTCATTGTTTGGCTGTAGGATAACAATGGGGGATACACGCAATAAATGAGTGAGATAAAGAACTTGCAATAGTTTCAGAGAATAAGTAAGATTAGCGATGATGGACAAGCTTGAGAACTAAGGATTTAATCAATTGTTGGGTTAGGATGTATGGGAGTAACCTCCTTGGAAAGGGTTAGAAAGAAGATAGATAACCTCTATTGTGAATTTGGAGTGTTTGGATGAGTAGATACCCTTTATTGTGAATTTAAAGTGTTTGGATGGTTGGGTGGGCTAGAATGATGGATTTAATATTTTGTTAAAGGTTATTTTGATTATATTAACCTCTATATTGACCTTTTTGGGTATGGAGGTTGTTAGATTCATTACCAGGAATGGGATTTGTCGACACTTATAAAATTTGGTAAATAATATATATGGGCATCGTTTTCATTTTGTGATTTAATTTTCTTGTCCATCCCGTACTTGGTAAGTGGACCACTCAAATATTTACTAATAGATAATAAATATTGCCACAAGGTTGCTTAATATAGTCTTTGATTCCTGATGGAGTCATGGGATCCTATACATCCCTCCCCCATACACCCAAGGCAACTCAGCATCGTACTTGAATGACACAAATAACAAATACAAAAAATATAACCACCATGACACAAGAACTTAGCCAGGATTTGCCTATCGAAGGGGCTAAGTGAAGTTACAAAATTGTTTTCTTTCATATATGTTATTCTTGTATCAAAGAACAATAACCTAATTTTGGATAGAAAACATTTTTTTCAAATAACATAACATATTCAAGAACAAACAATGTAAGATCTTGAGCATAGATCCATGTGGTTGTTTCGAGGATCCCAATTGGACTACTTAATCACAACCCAAAATGCTTAAGCCCAAGTTGTCTAGTAGCAATCTCCACTACTTATAACCTACTCTCATACTTTGAGATTACTAGATGTCGGACTACATTTGGGGTGTTACAGTCACCCCTACTTATATCTGCAACGTCCTTGTTGCGTAATGGCCTATCACTTATTTCCCAGTAGTAGCAATGGCTGCACGCTCTTGGGTAGCCCTTTCCTCCTATCTCTTTTTGTAGGGGTAGCTCCACATCTTAGTTAGTCTTTTCCATTATTAGAGGGAATCCACTCAGATATCATTTGTAACGTCCCAGACCTAAACCCCTACTATTATTGAGGATTACTGGCCCGTACAATTTGTTGGGTTCGAGCTCAACCGAATCCTTTGACCACAATCCAAAATGCTTAAGCCCAAGCAGTGGTTTATTCAATCTTATGAATGATTTGTATAATAAACCTGTTGGGAAAAATAAGAGAGTTGTTTATTCCATACGCCCTAGGCTCTCTTATATAGGAGAGTAGCCTATGGGTAAATTACATCAAGAGTCCAGAAGAAAAGAAAAATATGAAACAATACAAAATAACATAACATATATCTCTACACTCCCCCTCAAGATGGAGCATAGATGTCGATCATGCTCAGCTTGGACGGACACTTCTGGAATGGCCCTCTAAGTAACGCCTTGGTAAAGATATCTGCAGTTTGGTCCCCTGAGCTAACATGAGATGTAGAAATAAACCCCTTCTGAATCATATCTCGCATAAAGAGACAATCAACCTCAATGTGCTTGGTTCGTTCATGAAATGCTGGATTATTGGCAATAAATATAGCAGCTTGATTGTCACACTCCAGAGCCATAGGAAGTGGGACTTCTATATATAGATATGTAAGAACAGCTTTCATCCACATCATTTCTGTACTAACATGGGCCATAGCCCTATATTCAGACTCAACACTGGATCTGGCTACAACAGTTTGCTTCTTGCTTCTCCATGATACGAGAGAGTTTCCAACATACACAGCAAATCCAGTGGTAGACTTCCTATCCTTGGGGCATCCTGCGTAATCTGCATCTGCACACGCTGAAATAGCAATCTCTTTGTCTTTCTTGAACAACAGACTTGCCCCTGGAGATGATTTAAGGTACCTGAGTATCATATGTATAGCATCCATATGTACCTGACGTTGTTGCTCCATGAATTGGCTCACCCGACTAACAGTAAAAGAAATATCGGGCCTGGTAGTGGTAACATACATAAGCTTTCCCACCAGTTCTCTGTATCTTCTCCTATCCACCTCATCATTGTCATCATCATATAATTTCATGCTCGGATCCATAGGTGTAGTGGCTGGTCGGCATCCAATCATTCTTGTTTCACTCAGCAGGTCAATGACATATTTTCTGTAGGTCATTACAAGTCCATGTGAATTTCTGGCGAACTACAGTCCTAGAAAATATCTAAGGACTCCAAGATCCTTGGTGACAAATTCACGACCCAACATTTCTTTCGCCCTCTGAATTCCTTGTCCATCATCACATGTAATCAGAATATCATCTACATACACCATAATTGCAATAATACCTCTGGATGTTTTCTGTATAAACAAGGAATGATCTGCATTGGAACGTCTGTACCCCTGTTTTTCAAACAAGTCTGAGAGCTTCTGGAACTAAGCTCTAGGGCTCTGCTTAAGGCCATATATGGCCTTATGAAGTCTACACACCTTGGAACACTCCCCCTCAACAACAAAACCAGGTGGCTATTGCATGTAGACTTCTTCCTGCAAGTCACCTTATAAAAAGGCATTCTTAACATCTAATTGGAATAATGACCAATCACGAGTAACCGCAACATAAAGAAGGATCCGTAAGGTGAAATGGCGAGCAACCGACGAGAATGTATCAAGATAATCCACTCCATATTTCTGTGTAAACCCACAACAACCAAGCTTGCCTTGTATCTGTCAATGCTGCCATCTGCATTCTGCTTAACCGTGAAGATCCACTTACACTGTAGACACACCGGTAGGTGCAGGAACAAGGCTCTAGGTACCTCTTGATTGAAGAGCAACCATCTCTTATTCCATAGCTAAACACCATCTTCTGTCCTTCAATGCATCTTGGTAATTCCGTGGAATATCCACATCAGATAGTGCAATGGCAAAGCTCCTGAATTCACCAGATAAACGATCAAAGGAAACCGTGGATGCTATAGGATATGTCACGCAGTTACGCTTCTGTTTCAGAAGTGCAATAGGTAGATCCAAATCACTTGCATCCTCATCCATCCTTTGTAAGACAGCCTGCTCAGGTAAATCATTAGATCCATCATTACTGATTATATCATCAGAACATACCTCAGGCGAGTTAGATAATGAGCGGTGACCATGAGCAGAAACAGGTCGACGGGTATAGTGGAGTGGCAATGGGGGAATCTGAACTGTAACAGGAGGTGTAGGTGGTGTAGATGATGTAGGTGCTGGTGGAGGTGATGATGGTGGTGGCATGTACATGGCTTCATCAATGTCTGAGGATACCAACTGATCACCTGTAGGAGAGAAGTACATCGCGGACTCAAAAAAGGTGACATCAGCACTAACAAAGTATTTCCTGCGCAATGGATCATAACACATGTACCCTTTTTGTGTTCTGGAGTATCTGACGAAAACACACTTGACAACCCTAGGAGAGAGCTTGTCAATACCTGGAGACAAGAGCTCCTAACACATGTACCCTTTTGGTGCTTTTACGGAAATGCTTGGCTACTTTCAAGAGAGCCTCGCGGGATGCACGGGCGTCTGCCAGAAAAGAGGCGGAGGAGATTGTGGCTTCATTAGATGCTTTGGAGGGGGAAAGGGATCTCTGTACCGAGGAGTTGGCTTCCAGATCGGCTGCACAGGCGAGGGTGGAGGTTGAAGACAAGAAGTGGGTGGCGGAGTGGCGTCAGAGGGCGAGAGTCTCTTGGCTAAGAGGAGGGGACGCTAACTCCTCTTATTTCCATAGGGTGGCCAGTAACAAGAGGTGCTCGAACTATATTCGATCCATCTCCTTTGATGACAGCGTGGTGATGGGGGAGGATGCCCTGGGGAGGGAGGTGGTGACATACTTTAAAGAGTTCTCCTCTTCGCGTGCACCTAGGCATTGGGTTTGGTCGAGGGAGGGGACTCAGTCTCTCTCGCCCCTGCTTTGAGAAGATTTGACTAAGGAGGTGACTTTGGAGGAGGTCAAGAAGGCGGTTTGGGATCTCAACGACAATGCTTCGCCGGGGCCGGATGGGTTCCCAATTGCTTTCTACAAGGACTTTTGGGAGCTGGTCTGGCAGGAGGTATGGGAAGTTATTGTCGAATTTTGAAGGTGTAATGCGGGATTTGACAAAATCAATAGGGCTATCATTGTCCTGCTGCCGAAGCTTTCCTCCGCCCAACGTATTGAGGACTTTTGTCATATTGCTATTTTGAATGGTCTTTATTTGATTGTGGCGAAGGTGTTCGCTCGTAGACTCACCCTGGTGCTTGATGACCTAATTTCTCCAGGGCAGGCGGCTTTCATTCGCGGTCGGCAAATTGCCGATGTTACGGCTCTGGCATCTGAGATGGTGGAGAGTTGGAATAGGAGAGGGACCCATGGGGTGCTCTGGAAAGTTGATTTTGCTAAGGCTTACGACTTGCTTGACTGGACTTTCTTGTGGTCCGTCCTGAGAGCTCGTGGTTTCCCTAAGATCTGGATCTCTTGGATGCGTCGATGCGTCTTCACGATTTCATTCTCCATAATGATTAATGGGCGCATCGTGGGTGATCGCTTCCAACCTAGAAGAGGGGTTCGGCAAGGCTGCCCCCTGGCCCCCCTTCTTTTTCTTCTTGCTGTTGATGTGCTTTCTCGGATGGCGGCTCGTGTGGTTGATTGTGGTCTTTCCATGGGCTTCTCCTGCGATAATCGGGTGATCCCGACCCTCCAATACGCTGACGATACGATTGTGTTCATTGAGGGGGGTCGTGAGGAGGTCAGGGGCATGGCAGCGACTTTGGAAATATTCAGCGAGCTTTCGGGATTGCTCATCAATCAAAACAAGTCCAAGGTGATCCTCTTTGGTTTGGATTCGGAGACGGCCTCTGATTGTGGGCTGGCCCTGGGCTCCCCCCTACTTCTCTTCCGATTGACTACTTGGGCATGCCCTTGGGGGCGGGGAGGGCTAGACATCGCAACTGGTACAAGGTTGTTGAGATGGTGGAGAGGCGGCTCTCCGGCTGGAGTTTGGCCCTGCTCTCGAGGGGTGGCCGTCTTGTGCTCATCAAATCTGTTCTTTCGTCTATCCCCGTCTACTATCTCTCCAATTGGCAGCTGTCGGTGGGGGTGCGGAGACGTATTGAGAAGTTGATGCGGAATTTTCTTTGGGGGAGAAGGGGGCCTTCCTCGCGTGGTCCACATCTCGTGGAGTGGGAGGAGGTGACGAAGAGGAAGTGTGATGGGGGTCTTGGCATCCGTCGTCTCGACTGGGTCAATGACACTCTACTTTTAAAGTGGGTGTACAGGTTATGGGGTGTTTCTGATAATTTCTGTTCTTCCCTATTGCGCGAGATTCTTGGTTTAAATGGGGATATTGCTGGGGGAGATTGGTGATAACCGCTCTCGTACCCCCTTCTGGCGCGGGGTGATGTCGGTGGGCCAACGCTACTCGCATCTCTTTGTTCCTGTTCTCGGGGATGGCAGGTCTTTCAAGTTCTGGACGGACAGATGGGCTGGTGGAACCCCCTTAAGGGATTCTTTCCCGCGTTATTTGCCTTGGCGACCGATGGGCACGCTTCTGTGGCTTCTTGTTGGTCGGGGGATGGCCGATTTCCGATGCTTCTTGGCAGCCTCTCTGACCAAAGGTTCGACGAGCTTCTTACTCTTTTGGATACTATTAAGAATACGCCCAGACCTGCGAGGGGAAGAGACCACTGGTCTTGGCAGGAGGGCGACTTCTCGACGAGGAAGGCTTTCATGGCAATTCCCATCATCCGCATATTCAATCGGACCCCTTCAACCACGACTGCACCTTCCTTTGGAATTTGAAGCTCCCGGAGAGGGTGGCTATCTTGGCTCTTTCGTATGAGGAGCATTTTAACGCGAGATCGGTGCGATAGACTATATGGTGGCTTGACTTCGGTGGATTGTGCTCTCTGTGGCATGGCCTCAAATTTCAGCGAAATTCGGTCGAATTTCTGTCAAATATCGATATCCAGTCGAAACCGAAATTCGACCGAAATGGCCGAAATGACCGAAATATGGGGGTCCTAGTACAAAAAATGACCGAAATGACCGAAATTTCGGTCGAAATTCCACCGAAATTCCATCGAAATTCTGTTTTGGTCGATACCGAAATGGTGACCGAAACCGACATTTAAGGCCTTGCTCTGTGGCAATGACGTGGAAACCCTAAATCACCTCTTCTTCGCTTGCCCTATCACTGCTGGGGTTTGGGAGGAGGCGAGGATATCTTGGATCAATACTTCTGGCCTAGTCGATTTCTGGGAGTCTATTCGGTCGAACAAGGGCATGGAGCGCAGGGATTTCTTGGGCCTTTTTGCTTGTATTTGGGAGATTTGGCTGGGACGTAACACAACAATTTTTAGGGGCCTGAGATTTTACAAAGAAAACATGTTGGCTCACGCGGCCCGTCTAACGTGCGACTGGTCGGTGTTGTAATTCGCGCTTTGTTGTCTGGGTGGGATCTTATGGATCCGGTCTCTTCTCCTTCTGTTTCTCCACTTGTAATTATCTTTTGCTTTCTCTTCTTTTCTTAATAAAGTTGTTGGGGCGAGCACCATGCAGTGTCTCCCCCGAACCGTTAGACTTCAAAAAAAAACCTGGAGACAACCGGTGGACAAAGGCAACCGAGCCAAATACAGGTGGAGTAAGGGAGAACGATTTTTTGTCAGGAAAAACAAGGGAGAAAGGAATCTTCTCACCCAAGACAAACGACGACATGCGATTAATGAGATAACATGCCGTTAGGACGGCATCACCCCAGAAAGAATGAGGAGCATGACTCTGTATGAGAAGCGACCTGGTGAAATCAAGTAAATGACGGTGTTTCCTTTCTGCAACTCCATTTTGTTGGGAAGTATATGCACAAGATGTTTGGTGGATAATCCCTTGTCTTGAAAAATAGTTTGAGAGAGTATGAGTACAAGATTCCAAGGCATTATCACTTCTCACAATCTTAACAGATGCAGAAAAGACATTACGAACTTCATTTATGAAATTTGTGATAATATTCCCAGCTTCAGATTTATTCTTTAGCAAAAAGACCCAAGATACACGAGAAAAATCATCCACAATATTCATATAAAACTTGTGTCCCTGATGATCAGGAACACGATTAGGACCCCAAATATCAATGCGAAACAACTCAAACTTGGAGGTACTACTCCGACTCTGACGACTGGGAAAGATAGACCGATGATGCTTTCCCAACTGACAAGCCTCACATTAGGTGGACGTGTGAGGTGAAACCTGAGGTAAAACACGACACAATTTCTCAAGCGGTAGATGGCCAAAGCGCAAGTGCCACAGGAATGGAGAGACAGATCTGACAGGAAGAGAGGAGAGTCCGGCATATGAGGTCCGACTGAGACGATATAGGCCACCCTGCTCATAGCCACGCCCAATCACGTTGCCCGTAAGGATGTCCTGAAAAATGAGAGAAGATGGATCAAAAATTGCTCGGCAATGTAAATCCTTTGTAATTTGGCTAATGGACAATAAATTCATAGAGAAATCAGTGCATGCAGGCTAATCTCCCCCTGACCAGTAATCGGGGAGTGCGTCCCATTAGCAATAATCACAGTACGACCTGGAGGAACCTGTCGGTAGGATGTAAGAAGACCTCGATTACCACACAGATGATGTGTGGCACCAGAGTCCACAATCCATTCTAAAGTATCAGATCCACTACTGCTAGTGAATGCATAAGTACTACCTGAGGTACCGGTGGATGCAGAGGCAGCAACGTCAGAATGATTCTCAGAAGCAGGCCTGATGCAACAGGACTAGATGGAGAAATGATACCCCTCAGATGAGCTACAAGATCATCAAATCGCTGATCTAAAGAGGAAGCAGAAGGAGGTTCAATCTGTTCAGCTACTCGTGCAGAAGCAGGAAATCCATGTTTGGAATAGCACGTGTCCTCAGTATGTCCAGAACAGTGGCAAAAGGTGCATGATGGCCGCTCCTCTGCCTCGAGGTCCACAACCACGAAACTGATGATGGCTCCCACGACCTCGAGATGCTGCCATAGCTGAGGCGGTCTGATTGGCAGTAGATGGAGGAATAGTAATACGACTCAGTCTGTGAAAGGCTTCCTCCATCAGAGGAATAGTGGAATCTTCCAAGATCTGAGAACGTGTTGCCTCGTACTTTGGATCTAGGGCTGCCAGGAATACACCAACCATAGTGGCATTCTGGTATGTCTTCTGTTGCTCAGGAGTGGCTGTAAGAAGCATGAAGCTGTAGAGCTTCTCAAACATTCCACTTAAAGACGTGTATAATGAGTGTAGATGTCGGCCATTCTGTTTGATTGTGAACATGTCATGCTGGAGTTGCAGAATCTTCGTCTCATTCTTTGCCTGAGAATATGTAGCGACCATAATATCCCACATTGCTTTTGCAGTGGGCTGATGGAGAAATATCATTTGCAATCTCAATTGCCAACAAACCTTGGCATATGCATCATCTGCCTCCCATGAGGTGTTGACCCCAGTCTTCTCAGCAGGCTCTTCCTCAGTAAGAATATGCTTCTTACCGGTCGACTTCATCATACTCATGAACTGCATTGCCCACAATTCATAGTTTGACCTGTCCATCTTCACAATAGGTGCAGGATCTCTGAAGACGCCTGTAGATGGGATATCTGCCTTGCTTTATGACATGATGATAATATAAGACTAGGGTTGTAGACTGAAGATATGATTGTCTACACTGACATTCACGGGTTCGGTTGCATGTGTAGACTCAAGCAACCAAACCCATTAACGTGGGGACGCGAGCGAAGGTCTCCTTGCCGACGAAGATACCCTAGGGTTGGCCGAACCCTAGAGAGAGGCGGCATGCACTAGGCGATATGCGGCCAAGTCACTGCGCACAGGGAGCAGAGGTGCGCGCGGAGAGATGGAGGAGCGCCGAGGAGCACGCGGGAGATGTGGCACACGGAGCCAGGAGCATGCGGGAGACACGCGCAAGAGGCCGAGGGCCTGTGCGACGCGTGGAGGAGCGTGCGAGGTCCTGGCAGCGCACGGAAGAGCGCGGAGGAGCATGCGAGGCCTGGCGGCATGCGAAAGAGCGGGCGGGGCCTGGGCGGCCTAGGCGGCACGCGGAGGGCTTGGAGATGGGGCTAGGGTTAGGGTTTGGTTCGAGAACTCCAGTCTAGGACCGTCGCTCTGATACCATGTGGGGAAAAATAAGAGAGTTGTTTATTTCATACGCCCTAGGCTCTCTTATATAGGAGAGTAGTCTATGGGTAAATTACATCAAGAGTCTAGAAGAAAAGAAAATATGAAACAATACAAAATAACATAACATATATCTCTACAAAACCAAATAGAGATATTTTTAAAATTATTCGAATTTAAACATTCATTTTAAAAAAAGAAAGAAAATGATACTTGTTTATGTTAATTATTAACACTCTTCCATGTCCTAGTGCCACACTTGGAGTTATGGGACTTGTTTTTTTTAAAGATCGATATTTCATTCATCTAAAATAACATAGAAAGTGCATATTTCTATGCCTACATTGTAGTTCCCACCAAAAATGAAAAAACCCACATCCAAGGGACAACACCATATTTAAGGCATCCTCTAACAAAAAAACTAACTTGAAACCCCAGAAGAGTGATTAGGCATCTGTTTGTCGAGGACCAAAGGTATGGAACAGAAAAAAAGGCCACAATTGTTTAGGTGAAACCTCCTCCTTAAGCATTCTCCACCTCATCATCATTTCACCATCCGTTGTGACTTGTCGAATGTTTATTTTAAATAATTCTGTGACAACTCCCCCATCCCTCTCTTGTGACTCTTAAGTGAAGTTATATGGAGTCTGCTAGATCATCAATCTGCAAAGTCCAAAACAGAGGCATTTTTACCTGATTTAATAATTCGAATATTTTGATAGCTTTTAGCACATGAACATATTGCATATAATAATTTGTAATAAAAAAATATGAAGGATTGTCAAGCCATGTCTGACCCAGCCTCGAGAGTACGAAAAAGCAAGTAAAATCCACAATTCCATCAATGTCATAAATGATCCTTACAACAAGTAATTTATAACTATTATGAGTCAACTGAATTGATTTGTTCTTTTGTTTTCTTTTCTATGTTGAGCTATCGCCTTCGAGTCCAGTATTTCTATATTTTCAGGTCCCTCCCTCTCTTCAGCCCACTTAATGGAATAAGAAACTTTTATTCCAAATTCTAACTTGGTATCACAATAAAAATTAATGTTCTTTGTCTTCTAGGGCATGACCCCTGCAAATAAAAAATAGGGGGCATCATGTCTCCCAAAAATAAAAATAGGAGGCCACCATGGCATCAAATTTCAGCGAAATTCGGTCGAATTTCTATCGAATATCGATATCCAATCGAAATCGAAATTCGACCGAAATGACCGAAATATGGGGGTGCTAGTACAAAAAATGACCTAAATGACCGAAATTTCGGTCGAAATTCCACCGAAATTCCATCGAAATTCTGTTTTGGTCGATACCGAAACGGTGACCGAAACCGACATTTAAGGCCTTGGAGGCCACTACTGGGCTACAACAACAATCGAGCACCAACCACTTTTCCTTCGTCACCTCCATTGCCTTCACTTCCACCTTCATCACCCTCATCATCCACAACCGCATCATCCTTCACCCCAACCTTCATCACCTCCGGGCAATCCTTTGCCTCCATCATCATACCACCTTCCATCATCCATCACCTTTCACCGCCCTTCACCTAAAATCACCAATCATCACAATTGGTATCGGAGTAGTGATACTCCATTCCATTCTACCTATATAGTTCCTCAGCGCTATTTGAAATACAAGAGAGTGTCAAGAGTCTTATGACCCGACACAAGTCCGAGGAGAACAACATAAGTATAGTATCCATGCCCATGCGTCTCTCGTAAAGTAAATGCGAGCAATAATGGTATGGTTCTTATGCAGCACCATGCATCCTCGTGAGGACACATATATGGCGCATCAACTGGACTTGTTTGTACAGACTGCACATGTCATTCGACAGCGCCAAGAGTAAATAGAAAAGAGGCTTCACCCTCTGTATCTCTAGAGCTGGAAGGGATTGAGGACTTGGATGATCTACAAAAGCATCCGAGCATGTATACTGTATATCAGAGGTATCAGGTACCATAATACTCTAGCACAACCACACCAGATGAGGTAGAGTTGTGGATGCACCATGTGTCCAAGGTGCTCATGATGATCTACGTGTCAAAGGATGCATGAATGACATTTGTAGAGTTTTCACTGGCTAGCTACATCGATCGATGGCGAACGCCCTAGGGAGCACTTGATCAAGCCCATCACATGGGATCTTCGTGAACGAGTTCCTCAACGAGTTCTACCCTGAACATTGGGTAAAGGAGTAGAGAAGGCAGTTCGTTGAGTTGAAACATGGATCAATGACGCTGACGAGTATTTGTTTCAGTATACGGAGTTGTCTCTCCATTCCCCAACCACCACAACCTACCCACATGAGAACTTGCAGAAGTTCATATGGGGCATGTGCAAGGAGGTTCAAGACAGGTTCTCTACCCTAGACCTCACATCCATTAATGAGGTTACAATGAAGGCGACGAAGTAGGAGGCTATACAGAGCGATCCCAGAGAGGTCAGGCACATTTACTACCTTCACAACACAATCGAGCAACCAAATATATTACTATACTACAACCAATCATGCCATTTCATGATTTAGTGTCCTTACTGTGTTGGTAGATCAATTACCCAAAAACAATAGATTGTGAGACCAACATGGTCTTCGAGATAGCTCCGGGAATCGGGTTTCCTCCGTGGAGACTAAGACTTTCAAGATACACCACTGTGGGCATTCAACGCCGTTAAAACCACCACACCACCACCAGAGCATGGACAACGGAATGCAATATTGCAGGAGCATGCCCACACTTTTGGATTAGTTGTCAGAGGTATGATTTTAGTACATGGGATTTTTTACATGCACCATTTGTTTCGTGTAATACATATTCCTTACCTACACACTGTTTGGTGCCCACTTTGGGCAAGTTTATATCGACATTCTATCCCCATACTACATTAGGGACCCATGGGCGGTTGTTTATCAATTGTCAGGCGATCGAGGATATAGCATTACAAATAGGTCAGCATGAGATGCTTGCATTTCTATTATGGTTTACTTAGACATCATACTAGGCTTGGACTGCTGAAAAGGCACCATACGTGCTTGAATTGTTTCGGGAAGACGGTGATCTTCCATTTGCATGGGGTGCAGGTATTTCCGTTAGGTGAAAGTAATTCTAATAGTGGAATTGAGCACAATTCTACTTTAAGGACATGCTAGTTCCTCAACCAAGGGTGTGTAGATAATTTTCCCTACGTGGTAGATAGATCCACACAAGATTAGTGGATCGAGGATGTTAGATTTGTGCATGAGTTTCTTGACACATTATAGATGATATACTTGAACTACCAGAAACAGAGTTTGAGATCGCATTGCTGTCAAACACACAACCGATCTCTACCCCTGTATAAAGGTCGGCACCGTCGAGCTTGGTGAGCTCTAGATGCAGTTGCAGGTGCAGTTGGAGAAAGGGATTCATCCACCCTGTTACACATGTTGGATACACATGACATGTTCCATGTATCGAATATGCGGAAGTATGCCTGAGATCCTAGACACGTAGTCATCCACGAGTACTTGGCGGTGGAGCCAAACCCCTCATTCGCTGAGCCTGAGGAGCCTGTCTTGGCGTTGGACCATGCGATGAAGAGACTGCGAATAAGGAGTTTCCTTTAGTCAAAAAGTTGTAGTGAAATTAAGACATCGAGGAGGCGACATAGGCTGAGATAGATATGAGAGAGAAATATGCTTATCTAATTACATGTATAAAATTGAAGACCTAGTTCTGTTCTCTTTGAGATTTTTTTGGGTTTTGCTCTGTTTGGGGTTTTTATGAATTCATTCCATTCCGAGATTTTATGCATGGAGGTCAGAGTTGGAGATTGCTTAATGTTCACACCAAAGTTTCGGGGACGAGACTTCCTTTGAGATTTTTATAATGCAAGATCCCTAAGTATAGGATGCCATATTTTTTAAAGTTTCTGACATGGTCTAGTATCCAAATCAGGCAAATGGCTACTATATTTTGTAGTACTTGTTGAGACCTTTCCAACGCACCCAAGAACATCAAATTTTTTTTGAAGTCTGAAAGGTAGGGGGAAACACTCAGTGGTGTCCGCCCCAAAATATATTAAAAACGAAAGAAAAAGATAACAGGAACAACCGAGTCAACAAGCACTATACCCCATCCATTACGGATTCCAGTCGGCAAGCAGCCGATTAACTAACACACACACATTTTCCTTGTAAAAACGTTGGCCCGAAAAAAGGTCGTTTCTTCCCCTCCAAACCACCCAGAGGATGGCCATCAGGATAACCCGCTCCCGCTGTGGTCTATGTAGGTTGGCATGAGCTGAATCCCAAAAAGAGAGGAAGTCATCGCTGCTGCACCATGCCAGTCCCAAATCCAGCCAGACTTGAGCTACCACGGGGCACGAGAAAAATAAGTGCTCAATCGATTCGATCGCCGCGTTACATAGAAGGCACCTATCAGAAACAACCTCGAGCAACCTCATGCATCTATCCCTCGTCATCAGCCGCTTACGCGTAAGGAGCCACAGAAAGAATCCAATCTGCTCCGGGAGCTTCAGACCCCAGATCAGCGAGCAATCTCTGGAAAGTAGCTCCGAGCCAGCCGGGGGTGGTCTAGCAATTGCACCAAAGGCCCCTCTCACCGAGAAGGAGCCATCCTTCCACGCCCAGTGGTCCCTGCCCTCACCAGGCGGACGCACCTCCCGTAGGGATTCCAGTAACGCCAGGAAATCGTCGAACCTCTGATCCGAAAGGGAAGCCGTGAAAATGGGGCACCAGATGCCATCGCTCTAGCAAGAGGTAACCGAGCAAGATTTATCACCTGCAATCGCAAACAACCGGGGAAAACGAGAGCGCAGCGCCCCACCCCCAACCAATCATCAGTCCAAAAAACGAAGGAATCCCCCCGCCTGAGAACAAGCCTAAAAAGGGCAAGGTTGCTCACAAAGGCCTTCACCACGCTGCGCCAAAACGGGGTGGGAGAGTTGCTGCCAAAGACCAGCGGTGAAGGGACGCTGGAAACGTCGTAAATTTTGCGAATCGCAGTCCAAGCTAGGTCATTACCCGGACCTCAGATTCTGCTAGCCCATTTTAAAAGAAGTGCCTCATTCATTTGTTCAAGAGATTTCACCCCCAAGCCACCGTCATCCTTCTGACGCAAGACCTCCTTCCAGCCCACCAAATGTATCCCCCTAGTTCCGGCCGCACCGTTGGCCCATAAGAAAGCACGCATTCGTTTCTCCAGCCGCGCCCGCAGCCCCTTAGGCATCTTGCGGTTGGAGAGAAGGAAAATGGGGATGGAGGAAAGGACGGATTTCAATAGCACCAGCCAACCCCCCTTCGAGAGTACCGCAACCTTCCATCCCGCGAGCTTCACCTCAACCTTCTCCACCACCCTCATCCGATCTCGTATACGAGTCCTCCCTAGAGACAAAGGGGTGCCAAGGTACTCAAGAGGAAGGGAGGATCTCCCCGAACCCAACATCGTCTCCAAATTATCCGAAGCAAGCTCCGCCTGCCCAAAGGGGATGAAAACCAACTTCAAGTTGTTCTTCGTCAGGCCCGATAATTCCGAGAAAATCTCAAGTGTCATCGCCACGCCGGTAGCCTCCTCGATGCCCCCCTCGATGAAGAATAGAGTATCATCGGCGTATTGGGCGATCGGGACCTCCAACCCTCCTTCGAGAAGCCACTAGTCAGTCCGTGAGCAGCAACGCCTTCCGCCATGTCAGAAAGGACATCAGCTGCGAGAATGAATAACATAGGCGCGAGGGGACACCCTTGGCGTACCCCCCTGCGAGGTTGAATCCAACCCCCCTCCGGGCTCCCGTTGACCAGTACCAAAAAAGACGTCGTAGATATGCGACGTCGCATCCAAGTGATCCAAATGTCGGGGAAGCCCTTTCTCTTGAGCACGCTCCACAGGAATCTCCAATCCAGAGTATCGTAAGCTTTTGAAAAGTCCACCTTCCAAAGAATGCCGTTAGTACCCCCCTCCGCCAATCCGCAATGATCTCAGACGCGAGCAAGACGCAGTCAGAGATCTGACGACCGGGGACGAAAGCCGCCTGGGCCGGAGAGATGAGGTTCCCGAGGATAACATTCAGCCTACGAGCGAAGACCTTCACCGTGATCAGGTATAGAGCATTGGATACGGTGATAGGCCTGAAGTCCCCGATCGAAGTAGCCGTCGAAGACTTCAGAAGAAGGACAAGGTGGGCGCAGTTGATTCTATCAAAGCCCGCGTTACCTGAACAAAATTCTTTCACGACCCCCAGTACCTCCGCCCCAATAACGTTCCAAAAATCCTTATAGAAGGAGATCGGGAACCCATCTGGGCCAGGCGACGCGTCGTCGTTGAGATCCCACACCGCATCCCGCAGCTCCTCCAGAGAGACATCACAGATCAAGTTCTCGCAGGCGTCTCTTGCCACCGACCTGGACCTCCGAACCGGCCACCTCCATCTTCTTGGAATAGTTGTAGAAGTCACAAGCCTGAAGTAGTTGGAAATGGCCGTGCCCATCTCTCCATTTCCTTCCACGCTTCTCCCATCGATAGTAATAGAACGAAAAGAATTAGTTCTACGCCTCCCATTAGCACAACGATGGAAGAAAGAGGTGTTTGCATCCCCTTCCCTAACCCACCTTATCCTTGACCTTTGCCTCCACTCCGCAGTGCATTTCTTTTCCTTCAGAAAGAGCCTTCTTTGGGCCTCGGCGCGAGTAGCGAGCTCCTCGGTAGATAGGAATCTGTTGTCCTCCAGCGCGCCCAGCAATTGTATGGTCGCTTTCGCTTCCAGTTTGGCCGCCGCCCTCACCGCCCTTGTTTCCCTCTTAAAAGCCGCAAGTCACACTCTCAAAGAACAGAGCTTGGCGTGGAATTTCTGCGTCGCAGAGCCAGATACCACCGTCTCTCTCCAATGCAACGTCACAACCTCCCGGAAGTTAGGTTCCTGCAGCCAACATTTCTCATATCTGAAACGACCCCGCTGAACAGGGGAATCTCCCGACCACCACATGATAGGGTTGTGATCCGAGCACACCCTAGGTTTCGCCTCCACAGATGCTAAGGGGAACCTTTCCCCGGCCTCCTCCGAGGCCAGGAAGTGGTCGAGGCGCGAGCGAGACCTAGCATTTCTCCAAGTATAGCCGATACTCGTGGCGTCCAGGACCTCGAGGCCAAGCGAGTCAATGGTGTCAACGAAGGAGGAGGAGCCCGGATCTTGGCCGCCCCTACCGCCAGGCCTATCTGAAGAAAGGAGAGTCACATTGAAATCCCCCCCCACCAACCAGGGGGTCCCAACCACGAAACGAGCCGCCTCCAACAAATCCTCCCACAGTTGCGCACGTAACCCCACCTCACAAGGGCCATATGCGCACGAGACCTCGATCTGAAGAGTGGATCTAGTGTTGTCCAAAATCACCGTTAAGAGGTGCCGCCCGCGAGTCAAGGAGTTGAAGGCCCACTTCGAGGAACGCCAAGCCACAATCATCCCACCTGAGGATCCCGTCCCCTCCAAGGTCCTGAATTGATCTACCTCTCCGGCGCCGAACCCCTTCCAATCTTGCTCTGTCAAGCCGTGAAGCTTCGCTTCTTGGAGGAGAGCAATGTCGCATCCCCACTCAACTAACCGTGCGCCACCATCTTTCTTTTGTCAATGTCCCCCAGCCCTCTCACGTTCCAGGATAAAATCTTCATTTGGAACCTTCGTCGTTTCCCATAGTTTGCATCACATCGGTTGCCTCCGCCACAAGGAGTTTGAATGTGTATCCTGGTTGTGCTGAGGACCTGGCCGCCTTGGCTCTATTCCTTCTTCGATAACGCTTCGTGCTCCTTCCCACGCTGGCCTCTCCCTCCTGAACCTGGTCAGAGGGACCCTCATCGAAGGATGTCTCTTCTGCAGGAGACCTGGTCGGTGCTGCCGCCGTTAGTGTACTTGTTGGAAGCTGAGGCCTTTCCTCGGATAAGATATGAATAGGCGCCACAACAGCTGAAACATGGGGCACATCTGCCCACACCAAAGGGAAATGACTGGCACGGGCCAAAAGAGGAGTCTGACTCGTACCATATGACGCTCCCAGCGCTGAGACGGGCAATTGGGTCGCCCTTCCGTTGCCCGACTCCGAGGGCAACCAGTTACCCAAGAACGGTGAGGTAATCGGGTCAAGCCCCTCGCCCGAAGATGAAACGATGCCCGACTCCGAGGGCAACCAGTTACCCAAGAACAGGGAGGTAATCGGGTCAAGCCCCTCGCCCGAAGATGAAACGATGAACGTCCCAAGTGCAAGTTCAAAAGGCGGGCCCATTGAGGGATCGACCACGTTGCCATGCAAAAGGAATGAAGTTGGAGGCAGGGGCAATCTTTTTGGGAAGTTCTCGAGCCGCCGCGTGTTGAAGTTAAGACGTAACTCTTCGTACAAGGGACGTCTCGGAAACCCAACCGCCGTCTCCACGTTCGAGGCGGCCTACGCCCCCTCAGCTGATGCCGTTCTCGTGTCCACCGGAGGAGGCGGAGGCGGAGGGGTGTCGATCGTCAGCTCGATCTGAAAAGAAAACCCGCCGATCTTCATCTCCGAAAAGCAGGTCCTATCGCCAACGTAGTCGAGGAAGGACTTGGAGCATTCTATCAGTATGGTCGTAAAATTGACTGCGGTTCCCGGTCTGAGGCCATCATCGATCACTTCACGAACAAGACCCCACTGGCCCAAGGCCTTCCGCAGGCAGTCGACGGACCGGGACAAGAATGGGACTCCCCTAACCTTTGCCATGCAAACCTCAAGCTTCTCGCAGGATCCATCAGCGTAACGCATGCATCTCCAACTAATATCACCTACATCCCCATTGAGGATCAGGCGCTCCCTCTGGGCTTCGGTTAGGCCCCGAACACAGCATCTTCGATCTCCCACCAGCACTACATCTCTGTAAACTGTATGCCAAAGAACTTGGAAAGATGCGAGTTGATGATGTTCATGTCGATCACCCCTTTAGTTGCGTACCCGATTGCTGCATGCGAGGATGGAGAAGCCGGCATATTCTTATTTTTTGTCCAGGGCTTGGCAGCAACCGCCTCCCCTCCTTCGGTGAAGGGTGGTAAATTGTTCGTCACATGAACTCCCCGAGCGCTTAGCTTTACCGCTTCCGCGAAGGTAGGACCACCATGGTGGGTAGTATTTGCGTTCCCAGTCGACCGGCCGTCCAAAGTAGTGGCCTTACGTGGTAAGGGCATCGAAGTCATCACCTTATTGCGCGAAGAGCAAGTGGCCTGACGATGACCGACCTTCCCACAAACAAAGCATCTTGGGGGGAGGTGACAGAAGGAGGCCAAGTGTCCTCTGCCGCCACACCGGAAGCATTTGGGGCCAGGCTTCCTATGAGACACCTCCGTCCACTCACCCACCTCCTTCTTTCCCGCTGCACCAACCGGATTGAAAGCACCACGAATACTTTCTTCGTGGTCGTAGACCTTCTTCCCCTTGTCGCGAACCACCCTTACCCATCTTGCGTACTCCGGTTGAGAGCCTCCGCCATGCACGCTTGTCCCGCCAGCGAACAGGGAACGTCGCTCGTCGCACGTCGCACGCTCTGCTCTCGCTCGCTCCGCCATCAAATTTTTTTCAAGAACATCAAAATTTAACATCATATGAAGAAGTAACATACAAAAGAAGCCGCTTTACGACTTTTGGGTCTGGAACCGAGGCTCAACCCCAGTCTATAAAGGCTTAAGTGGTTTAGCTAACCCAACCACTTAAGATAGGGCCTTCGTCGAAGCTCCTCCCCTTCGCTAGAGCTCCGCTCTAGAGATGCTTTGCGAGATCGATCGGAAATTCAAAGGCACCATCTCGAAGAGAGCAACATAGGGATCGGCATGGCCACCTGCATATTGCATGAAATGTCACAGAAGTCTCGCTCCGGGTGAAGGAAGGTTGCACGAGAACATTCCCGCAGGTAATGTTTCAACTCCTCTTGTTGTGGGATTCACATATTTTTTGCACCATGGGTTTTGTGCATCATGCTCAACCCATGTATGGTGTTTTCATAACGTTTGAAGGAGTTTGAGGTGGTTTTCTTTTTCGTATCCGCATTTTGGATAATTTTGAGTGATCCGATTATTGCATGTCGATAATTTTTTTTTGACACTCAAAAGAGGGGGAGACACTCAAAGGTGTTCACCCCAGTTTATTTAGATGTCGATAATATCATTGTGATGTGTGCAAGGTGAGGATCACATTCACGTGCTTGGATCGTAGATCTGGGTAATTTCGTGTGAGGCGTGTTGTAGGGGTATCTAGTTATCACGACATATTTTGGGGCAATTTCGGGAGATCTGGGTATCATATGTCGAGGAACTTATGCCACTGTAATGTGGACGAGGTGAAGCTCACATATCCATGCTTGGATCGTAGATCTGGGCAATTTTGCATGGGGTGTGTTTTGAGGGGTATCCACTTATCACGACATGTTTGATGCAATTTCGAGAGATTTGGTATTACATGTTGATAAAAATTATGCCATTGTAGTGTGGGAAGAGTAAGGATCACATGCACATGGTCGGATCGAAGGTCTGTGCATTTTCATACGGGGCATGTTTTGGTGATTTTTTGTTTATCACGACATATTTGGGGTTGTTAGAGAATATTCTGTATGGCTATTTGTTAAGAGAATATTCTATAGAGAATATCCTATAGAATATTCTCCCTTGAGCACCTATATAAGGATCCCCACACCTCCTGTACTCATTGAGAAATTCCAATAGAATATCCGCCCCTTTTAGGGCTTCTCCCGTGGTTTCATCCCACTCCTTAGGGAGTAGGGTTCCACGTAAATCTTCTTGTTCTTCATGATTATTATTCTTGTTTTATCGATTCCGCTTCCGCTTCTCTGATTTCAACATGGTATCAGAGCAGGTTGATTCTTGAGGATCTTTTCTTGAGATTTAGATTTATGTAGTTGTTCAAGATTCGAGATTTATTTTTCGGATTTTATTCATTGATTCAAGTTCATAGTTATGATTCAATTTCTGGTGATATGCTGCTGCCTTCACGAACTTGTAGATCTAGGGTTTTCTGAACCCTACTTGGAGGTCTCTCCCAACGCCTCCTTCTCTGCGCGTCCCTTTCAGATCTTCAGTCTTCAGACAACCAAACCTCTAGTCTTTTGCAGCTCCTCATTCAGGCGATAGTCTCTAGTCTTCTGCAGCTCCAACAGGCGGCTTTGTTTAAAAAAACGAAACAAAAACGAGGGAGGCTCCTCGCGCGCACCCCCAGACTGCTCCTGGCGGCGAACCCTACTTCATGGTTCGATGAAAATCCTGGCAGCGGCCCTCGATCCTCCTCTCCAGGCGGAGGCGCATCCTCTTAATGCGCAAGGCGGGCTCGGCGGCATGCCGACAGCTTGCGTAGCCCTATCCCTAGTCAGCGCCAGATCTCCAGGCGTTCTCCCTCGCAGGAGGCGCAAAAGCACCACCAACCAGGAGGCGTCGGATCTCCAAGCGTGCTTCGCCCAAAGGGGGGGGGAGGTCCTCGCTCCCATATTCTTCTCGCGCAAGCACCTAGAGCGAGCCCAGGCGTGCTTCACACAGGCGGAGCCCCTCCCATCGCAAAGCAGCAGTAGCTTCCAGGCGACGAGCGTCTCTCGCACCTGCTCCAGAGTCCCCTCAAGCGCGGGTGGCGCTCAACACCACTACTGGCGGCGCGACCCTCTGTCCAGCAATCGGCGGCGCTCCCCTGGCGCAAAGCGACGCCTCCGAATCCTCGCGCCGCCTCCCTTCGGCGGTGCTCCATGGCGAAGCTGCTCCCCTCCAGGCGGCCCTTCGACGGCTTCCTTTGCAATCGGCCAGAGCCCTAAGGGCGGCGGGCATGATAAAAAAAAAGAGGTTTGGGAACCCTATAGGACAGGGGGCTTTAATTGAAAAAAAGGAGGACGTTATGTTAAAAAAATATTATGCTGAGAGGGCAGAGCTGTGTCCAGCAAACGAAAAAGAAAGGTTTTATAAAAAAGAAGGGGGGGGGCATTTTCCTTCAAGGGCCCAAGCGGGCGAACATTTTTTTTTGAAAAAGGGGCACGCATAAAGAAAAGCCGTGCGGAAAATATTTGCAAAAGAGAGAGAGAGAGAATTGAAAGAAGTGTGTAAAAAATACATACGCAATTTCCAAAAAAAATGCATGTTTTTGTTTCTCCCTACTTGATGTTCCGAACTCTTTATTCTATCAAGTATGGGAGAAAGGGGAAGTCAGAAATGATATATTCTTCAGGTCTTCTGCGCATCACTCCAGCTTTCTACAGATCATCCGTCTTCACCGAGCATCAACTTCTTCGTCGAGACGTATACTTCTTCTTTTACGACCCAATCAGTTTACCGTGCTGGACTTCTTTTGCAGCGTTTCTTCTCCAGGCACGACAGCGATATGTTCCGGTGATCTGATATCGCAGCGGCTCTACAGGCATGACAGAGATACGTTCCGATGACCTGAAAGTCGTAGACCCGTACTCGTGCGTGGTCCTCTACCAGCAGTGGACATGTGTTCTTGTGATGTATCGTGTGAGGATGTGGTGTATACTTTCTTCTTGTTGCAAGCTGCAGCTTTCTCAGCTCCAGCTTGAGGGGGAGTGTTAGAGAATATTCTGTGTGGCTATTTGTTAAGAGAATATTCTATAGAGAATATCCTATAGAATATTCTCCCTTGAGCACCTATATAAGGATCCCCACACCTCCTGTACTCATTGAGAAATTCTAATAGAATATCCGCCCCTTTGAGGGCTTCTCCCGTGGTTTCATCCCGCTCCTTATGGAGTAGGGTTCCACGTAAATCTTCTTGTTCTTCATGATTATTATTCTTGTTTTATCGATTCCGCTTCCGCTTCTCTGATTTCAACAGGGGTGATACATGAAAATTTCATGTATCACATGTCGATAAAAGTTATATCACTACTATGTGATTTAAAAGAGCATCACATGCATGTCCTCGGATCAATGAGCTGGATGTTTTAGCGAAGGGCACATTTTAACGGTCTTCCATATTGTATCATGAAGTTGGGAACCAAGGTCCGGGTGATCCAACCAGCATATCTTAATGAATTTTTTATGCATGGATATGGGAGAGTAGCACTACACATGGATGTTTTTGGATCCATGATCCGAGATAAAAGTTGCACCGCAAAATGTGGCTATGGCTGTTCTGATCTGCCAACCTGTTATGTTAATGTGTTTGTGTATGTGAGCTTCCTGAGTGAGAGTATCTTGAGCATTCTACATACAATTTTGGGGATTATAGGTCTGAGTCTTACGAGATCGGGGGATGTGTTTTCCCATAGTAATATCTTGTTATCGCTGCGGTGATTATCTCAAGTGGCATGAGGGTAGTGGAGTAGGCACCGCTAAGGATAGGGCATGCACCCTTGGGGCCCCAGGTAGGAACTTAGACGATCGCGATCCCAACAGTTGCATTGACCGGGGACATGTTGCTTGGCACGTCGAGGTGTTGTTTTGACGGTGTTTGCCCTGGTACTCAAAGTGTGGTCCAAGTAGTCGTAGCTGGTCATCTACGTTTTGCTTTTTCACTTAGCATTAACACTTAGATGCTGACTATTATATGCCACATTAGTTAATACTCTGAGTGGTAGCACTAAGAGGGGAGTTATGGAATCTAAGTTATCGAAAGTAAATGCGCACTATTGGTTTCTACCGTGCATAAGGAGGTATAGTGGTGGTCGATGGCTTTTCCGACTACGGTTTGAGTGATCTTGATGATCGGTGCCCTGACTCATTTCCTACGCTATTGTGGACCTTCATCGATGGGTAGTGGACTTAGGTATTCCGCAACGACTTCTTGAGGTTCCTTGGTGTTATCTCATCTATTGGAGTTAGTTTCAGTGGAATGAGAGGTACTTAAATATAAATGGATTAAACAATGAGAGGTACTTAAATATAAATGGATTAAACAAAAGATTTGAATGGGCCCATAAAAGGTTGTGGAATTAGTTTCTTGTAGCAAGGTATCAAACTTGGCAAGTTGAGTTAAACACTTTATTATAAAAATGGAATCACACATATGGAATGAGAAAGCTAGTGGACATGTTGGAAACTTAAGTAGGATGTTTGCACCTCATTGCATGCCTTCGGAGGCACCCCGACTCTAAGGTACTAAGTGCCTTAGAGTCATATCGCGAGTTTCCACGTGAATCCATATCGTAAACTATCCACAATGCTTGGAAAAATATTAATTAACAAAATATTAGAGTTGTGAGTAGTGTGGGCGGGTTACCCATTTGCCTTTTGTGGATTCTACTGTTGTACCTTGCTTTTGTTACAGCTTTACCGTCATACTAAGCAATTGCTCATAACATATCCTCTACGTGAATCCAACTGGTGCACGAGAGCAACCACAATAGTAAGCTTCTTGTGGTTAGGAGTAAATTTTGGTGCAGCTACACTTTTTGTGGTACAATTATTGTTGCTTACTTTCATTTCTTCTTGTACATGCATTTGAGAGACTTGTATATGTATATGTGTGTATGAACATCTCTAAATGCATACATGTGTATTTTTTGGACATGTACTGTTTCATGAATCTTATGTAAATGGAAGATTTTTTTTTCATTTATGTTTTTATGCTATTTTCTCCTGCTTGTGTATTTCGAATGTGGAACTATGCAAATGGAAGTTAGTTTACTGAGTACCCGCATTTAGGGGGTCAAGAGAAAAGGCCCGATGGAAAAGTAGGCACAAGAATAAGAGGAGGAGGACAATAAGAAGAGGAAGGAGATGAACGAGAAAGACACCCATAAGAGTGACTGTCACCTGATGTTGGAGGTGCTCAGACGAACAACTGATCGTTACCTTGATGGGAGGCGCAATGCCGAAAGCTTAAGCAATACAAGCTAATGGCTGCTACATGGTAGAGATACCATGAATTGTGCCATGAGTTGAAGCTCCATAACCTAGGAGCTGGAGAAGATGCATTGCAAAATGGTGGCTGGCCCTCAGTGAACCAAACAAATTTAAATAGGATTGATGTTTTAGGGTTTTAGAGGTGAGGGACAATGTTCCGGTGGAGCGTATGCTCACACATAAGAAGGAAAGAAGAAGTAGAAGATCGTGGGTGGCAACAAAGGATGTGGAAAGGAGAGAGGATAGAGGAGTAGACTTCACAGGCTTGAAGAGACAAAGTTGACAGAGGTCAACTTATCTAGGTGACATCGCGAGAAAGGAGACGAGGTGGACCAATCACGGGGCATGGAATACAAGTGCTTGACTAGCCAAATATTGGTTTGACCACGATTATAGGAGATGATTGAGTTTGCTAGGTGGATGACAAACACCAAAGAGTGGGAGCCTCATGGCCGATTCACTGGCCGTTAGCCCACCACATGGCAAATGAGAAAAATAAAGTAAAATATAGAAGGAAATACAAAGAAAACAGTAAATAATAGTCTCAAAGTATTCAACACAAAACTTGTAGATATCAATGAGATGTACAGGTTTAATGAAGGACTCAAAGCTTAAAAACATAATTTACATGTAATAAATTGTTTTTGTATGCATTTTATAGCTAAAATGCCCATTTTTCATAGTTTTGTCTTTGATCTTTGGTTATCACTTAATAATATATACATACTATACTGTAGTATATTAGTAGTATATTAAGGGTTAAATGGGGCTGCTCTCTGGGGGAGCTAACTTGGCTCCCCCCGTGCCATTTTGCCTACATTTTTTTTATTTTTATTTGAAAATTTCTTCCGTGAATATTCATCACTATACCCCTATATTATGTTATTCAAATTTCGTGCGAAACAGAGACTTGTACGGCCTCCATCCAGACAATTATTTTTTAATGGTAACAGAATTGCTAAAAATGACCCTTCTGGATGGAGGTCGTATGAATCTCTGTTTCGCGTGAAATTTGAATGACATAATATAGGTATATATTGATGAAAATCCATGGAAGAAATTTTCAAAAAAAATAAAAAAACGCAGGCGAAATGGCGAGGGGGAGCCAAGTTAGCTCCCCCCATGGGGGCAGCCCCATTTTACTCGTATATTAACTACATATTAATCTAGTTTTTGGATTTATAGTAACGAAGAAAAAGGAAAATAGAGAAAGATAGAATATAAAGGTAAACTAAGCTATGTATAGTTAGTTCTTTTTTATTTTTTTCTTGTATTTTCTGGTTTTTTTCATTTTTAATTTCTTTCTACTTATATTACAAACGAAGTTACTAAATGCAAAAATAAATAAATGAAAAAAAGAAGATTTTGTACATGAAATCATAGGGTTTTGAACATACGACGATATTGTATACAATAAGAGACCAAAAACGCAAGTTTTGTATATGAACTCCAATTCCATCGAATCTGATCTTGTTTTGTAGATAATTGAATATACAATATTTCGAAAGTGAATAGAGTATAATATGGGTGAAATATAAAGCTTTTAAGTCTAATATATCCTTAACCAGAGTTTTTATTTTATTTACCATATATTTAGGCTGGCATTTGTTTTGATATTTTCATTGCTTAAAGTTAGCATTATTACACAATGAAGATGGTTTCATGTTAATCATAGTTGACATGAATTTATTAAAAATTAGTGAAAGTTGTACAATATAAATATATGTATGTATATATAGGTTTTCTCATTTTTTGACTTTCTGAATGATTCTTTATTCTCTTTATTTTTCAACTACGTCATGTTGCTTGGGTCTCTAGGTTTTGCGAAATAAATGGGCTTGCAATCCATTCATTTATTATTGTCGGTCTGTACAAGTCCATTCTTCTTTATTTTGCTTTTTCAAATTCTTATGATTTTGATGTTAATTTTATTGTAATTCTCCAATATTAATAATGCTAAAGTTAAACGATGATTTTTATCCTTATTTAATAGGTATTTGTTGAGGAAAGGAGTTCAAGATGCCAATTTTGGGTTGACGAATACAAAATTCATCACATCATTCCAAAAAGTTTTGGGGGTTTTCATTTGTATAATGAGAGTACGAGAAATGTCAAGAAGATGATGAAGTTTTGTTTTTACTATAATATTTATTTATGAGGTGGAGGGACATTGATGTCTGACGTATAGTTCCCTCTGAACAAAAGAAATTGATCAAATCCTTCTACATAAACTCAAGGGCATTGTCGATCTAAATATCTTAACTATGACAGAAAAAGAATTATTTATCTTTGCAAAGAAGATCTTGACAACATGGTTTATAGTAGTTGCGAGTCCAACAGGTATAGCAGTATCCATAGTAGGAGATGTCTAAGTAGTGTGCTAATTATGAGCCATAGGGCCTTTTCTTAGAAGTTTCACGAGCTGACGATAATCTTCAATAGGCAAAGGTGTCAAAAGGCGGAGGGAGATAGGCGCGGCAATAGAGTTTTCCTCTAAAAAGAGAATTGAAGATCACATAGTCATTATGTAGAGGTATAAACAAAGATTGGATTTTATTTATTCAAGCATTACCTTTTAATGCATTACTATGATGCTGAAAAATCATAGATAAAGTGCACAGTGAGACACCATTCTGTTGGAGTAGGGGTGGTTACATCATAATCAGGCGGTTCCTCTGTTGTTACAACAGGTGCTGTAACGCAGGGGAGCTGATTGATCACCATTGGACGGCTCTCGGAGGGGGCCGGGGATGACTGGTGTACATCTCAGATTCTCAAGGGTGATCGAATGGCTCATCTGCATTACAGAACCTGCTGTAACAGCAGAGAATCCGCTTACGGATCCTAATGGCGGTTGGACATGTTCTCGTTGCACAGGTTCAGAAGACCACAAAAAACTTGTTCTGAGAAGGTGGTAAAAATAGAGCTAATGGTACAGAGAAGGTGCTAAAAATAGTCACTACTAAAAAATCTCACAAAAGAGATCCACAACAAAGGTTTCGAAGACCACATTAGATCGCAGGAAAAGACTCAGAGGTCACAACAGAGCATAACAAAGTTGGCATTGGATTTTGACTAAATCTGGAATTACCTGTACACTATTGGAGGCTGCAGTATCATCAGGAGATTAGCAGCTATTTCAATGGATCGCATCGACACTAGAACCACATTAGTGTCGGGAGATAATGGCAGTGCCGACACTAGAACCACATTAGTGTCTGGGAGATAATGGCAGTGCCTTCAATCTAACATGCCTAGAGATGTTGGTTGGCACACAGATACTTGGGGCTCGTTTGGTTGTCAGGTTACCTTGGGGTAACCTGGCATATCCCCTGCTCTATCCCTGCATTTCTACGTTGGAATTAGTTGGCCTATAGCTTCGATCTAGAATCATCGCTCTGACACCAAGCGGAAAATAATGAGATGGAATGAGATAACTTTATTAACGGGGGTATGATTTTGTTATATAGAGAGAAACCCTAAATCCTATTTAGATCAGTTGCATCAATTACCTTAATACTACTAAATATAAAAAGTACATAAATTACCTCAATAACACTAAATATAAAAGATGCCAGAAATAGGAAATATCAATTACATCAATAGATAAATCACCATTAGACATTTATATCCAATTCAAAGGAAGATAACAAGATGTATATTATTAAATCCCAGTCCATAGTCATTCAAGCATACTCATCGTCCATGGCTTAGATTCACATATACCTAATATATATATATATATATATATATATATATATATATATATATATATATATATAGCAGTGGTTAAGCAAGCAATCATATATTCATATCCTTAGGATCTATTCACCATTACTTATTTAAGAAGGCAAGCATAGATAGAATTATCAACACGCATTTATTTACAAGCATAGTCATTTATCTAAGATTCCCCATCTCTCCTTATTATGGGTAGAATCTCTTTAAATACTCACTTGCTATTTTCATTCTTGCTCATTTTACAATTCCATGAAAGAGGTAGCAGCAAGTTCCTTTGCGACGACGTTCCTTCCCAACTTTTCCAAGGAATTATACTGCGCGGTCCTATAATTACTAAGATAAAGAATATAGACTAGAACGTATAGTAGCAAATCACATGCCTTGGACCCATGCCTACCATCACTTTATACTTGCAATTCATCCTTCCATTCACTAGGAGAATGATGCTGGAATAAGGGGCTAATTCTCCTTCATACACGGTTTCCAGTGGTACGACTATTCCTCATTATTTCATCTTATTTCGTCCTTATTTCTATCTTTATCCCACCTTACCTATCTTTATTTTACTTTATTCTCCTTATTCCTATTCTCCAGCCGAACGAAGAATAGACCTTTATTCTCATCATTCCCCATTCTTATTCCTGCTTATTCCCGAACAGAACGCCCCTTAATTATCGCATTCCCCTTAGGGTGCTTTTGGTTGGAGGGTTATCTAGGGAAGGGTAACTCGTTTTTGTGTTTTAGTATTTGGATAGAGGGTTTGGGGTTGAGAGGGTTTGTTGTGATATACTTGCATTAAAGTTAGAAAAAGTGAGTAGTTGTTGTAATCTGATTGTCCGATGTTTGAAAAAATGAGTAGAAATTGAGTATTTTATAATTTTTAGATGACATGATGGTATACTATATTATTTTTTTGGTGGAATGGATGAAAGAGAAATGATTTATTTAATGTATTGAGAGAGAGAGAGAGAGAGAGAGAGAGAGGGAGAGGTAGAGGGAGAGGGGGGGATCTCACATGAGAGGTAGAAATATGGGTTTGAGGGATAACCCTCCAAAAAGGTAACCCCAATCGAACGCCCCAGGGCTCATGAAACCCCTTATAGTATTATATTCATGTTATGCCAAACCAACCTCGGATCGCGTTCGCTCGTTGGGATTGAAGAGGGATGGGGAATCGCAACTTTCTATCTCAGACTCGAAGGCAGAAACAAGGGCAAGCCGGAAGGTCTTCGCCTTCTTCAGCTCATTATAGAGCTCTTAGCTGAGCGTTCAGAATAGTTAGCCAGAAGAGCGAAGAGGAAAAGGACTTCCTACTTCTTCTGGCCTTTTCTCGTACTCTTCAAGGCTGCTGGCATCCGGGATCATCCCTTGACCCTGGGACTATTTCCACTCCTAGTCCGGGTTGATAAAATAGCGGCGCCCCCTTATGTACTTTGCCCTCTTTATAACTTGTAGCAATGTCTTTCTTATTTACATCTCAAACATAACATGGCTTGTAAGCTACTTCATGATGTTATTAGGGCAATTAAAATTCATGTTTATATATAGAGATACATTCTAGTGGCTCAAGTCCTCATTCTCATACAATAACAATTATAAAATTTATCATGGCATTATTTTATTCAATAATATTAAGCATGTTCTCTATAGCCCATACTTAAGTCAAGTGATCATATAATCTTAGTCATGCCAACAACATCTATATAAGAGTGGCATATCATAATCATCATGATTATGATCATTATTACATACATGCGCACATTTACCATTTGGATAAATTCAATTATTCAAGTACTAAAATATGTTTATTCCAGTAGACATCCATATCATCACACGGATATCTCTATATGAAAATATCATAAAGGATAACCATGACATTCATATATAGTGGGAATTTTACCCTTGGAACATCTTAGCCTTTAAAACAAGCATAAAATAAGGCAGGCTCTTCTTCGGCCATTTTCGACCTCAAAAGCTAAGCAACATTCCAGCCATGTAGACATGGTATAGATAATATAATGCAAATTAAGGAAATCCAATTCATGCATGAATCATAGTGAAAACAACTCAGATTTTGTATCATCCCGACTTAGGTTCCTGGACTGTTAATGAGGACAACTGCCACTGACATTTTGTTGGATTTGGACACATGTGGATGCATTGACAACAACCCAAAATGCCTAAACTGAAGTTGTCAAGTAGTAATACCAACCGGTTATAACCCACTCTCACACTTTGTAAGTTTCTGACTGAAGAATCATTTTCTACCTCTCTTAAAATCGTCAAATTGTAGTACATGAAATAGAAAATAACTTATAAAAATCACCCTTTTGAATAGGTGGAAAATTTTACTAAGTGTACCATGGTCGAACTCAAGGACGCGAGCTACCTTGTGATTAATTAGACTTTAATTCCTAAGTTAAGTGTTTACTAATCAATCTAGGTCAACAAACAAGATCAAACAATGCAAAACATTACTTATGAACAAAATGCATTTTTAGTTTATTTCATGCAAGTTAAATAAGATGGACAAAACACAACAAAATGCAATGATATGTTACAAAATGATAATGTATAGATATGTCCTTAAATGATTCGTTAATTGAGCAATAAAGTTAGATTCAATTTCATTAACATCTGATGCATCAAAGTAGTTGTATGTTCAAGAAAATGTCATCTAAATGACAAGTGAAATGATAATATGTGTATCAAATAAAATAATCACGATACACATGTCAAATCAGGAATTATTTCATACCAATAGAAAGATAATCAAATAAGGACTCAAATGAAATTGAAATCAACAAAAAAGGAGTCCATATGTTCAAGATATAAACAAAATGGTCCAGGACCATAGACACAAGAAAAGCATAGAAAATATTTACAATATAATCACAAACATACCCCCGAGGGGGGGGGGGGGGGGGGTAAATGCAATTTAGATAAGGTGCATGACCTTCCCTATAATTTCTCATGCGCATGGGGAGCAAATTGTAAAAAGCATAAGTCAGCGGGGTCCCTGCACAATTTTCCCAAGCACATCACATGAGGCATGTGCGATAAGGACCTGTCTGCAAATATGGAGAAGTGGCGGGTGTAGTCGAAAGTTTTCCTAGGTTGACATGTGATGTGGGCAATCCGAGGAGACTCAGAATCCCATCGAGCCTCTGCGCTTCGAGCGGGCGATGTGGCTGCTCCACAACCGTTGGATGGACACCGGGAGGGTGCCATCCATCGACACCTGTAGATTCTCTCTCCTCCTTCCTCTTTCTACCTTCCTTACACCTGCTTCATCTCACCCTCCTTACTCTTCATCATCAAGATCTCTACCTCCACCTCCCACTCCTAGTATCCCCTTCCCCTGTGACAGTTCTTTCATATCTCCTCCTCATCTCTCTCTATCATGTCTCTTCCTTAATCATCTATCTTATCAATACCCCATTCCTTCAGTTTGCATCATCAGAACTTCTTATTTCAGCTCTAGCTCAAGTTTCAAGTACATATTTGTTTTTCGATAATTGTAATTTCAACAGTTTCAAGTTTAAAAATCGAGGTTAATGGGGCTTCCCCAAGGTGGTTGCCCCCACGCCGTTTTTGGCGTTTTTTTTTTATTTTTTTGAAAAATATCGCCATGTATACTCATCCCTATATCCTTCCTACATGCCATTCAAATTTCGTCAGAAATAGAGACTCCTACGGCCTCCATCCAGACAATCATTTTTTAACGGTAACAAGATTTGTTAAATCGACACTATCTCGATGGAGGCTGTAGGAATCTCTGTTTCTGACGAAATTCGAATGGCACATAGGAGGGATATAGGGATGGATATACACGGTGATATTTTTCAAAAAAATAAAAAAAAACGCCGAAAATAGGGGGCAGGGCAGCCAAGGGGCAGCCCCATTAAATCCTTAAAAATCCACATACATGTTATTGTTTATAACTTTATATTGATATTGCTTGTTCTTGTTTGGTGTTTGATATATATATATATATATATATATATATATATATATATATATGTATATATATGTATGTATGTATGTATGTATTCAGGTGAAGCAAATGGGATACAAATATAGACTCGTATGACATAATACCGCTTACCTAAATTAAGGCTATTAAAGTTTTATCATTATGAAAAGAGAGATTGTTGGTAACTAATTTTGAATTATACTGTGTGCCAGATAAATATTTTCCTTATGAGACTAATGTTCTCAAGAAACCTCAAAGTAACAAACTCAAATTGATTACTTGTGGATTTTGATGTTCTCATGTTAAGCTTTGGACCAAACTGAAAGCATCAATTTTATTTATCGAGTCAGTTTGCAATGAAATAGATATATTTAGATGTGTAAAGCCTTCAAGTGTCAAAATCTACAGAGGCACAATTTAGGTTTTATTTATCGAGACGAGAGGTCAAAGTTATCATGCATTATGTGCATAAGAGACATAATTTTATACAATTTTGCATTACGTAATCCAACTTGAAGGCGAATATTGAGAATAGTTTAAGGTTGAGGTCATTAGGTAATTGGATCTTCATGGAATGATACATATATTGTAGTATGATGACATGCGATCAATTTATTATTAGCAAGGTTTCTAAAACCTGCATCTATTTCTGCAAAAACATAATGGATGCAGTATATTTCACGTCGTCTTAAACAATCAAGTCAAGGAAAAAAGAGTATTATATATATTTTTTTTCAAAGAGAAGCATCTGATATGAGAACAACATCCTTGCTTACTCCAAAAACCCATTCCTTCGCAATGGATAACAAATATTGGGAGAAGAAAACAGACAAGGAGCACATTGTAACACGATCACGATCAAATAACAACAGACAATAATAGTGATAATCCTTGATTTTTGAGGGTTACATTTCATCTAATATAAACAGACAAAGGACGGTTATAAATAGCAGTTCGAGTTCTAATGAACTTTCTGATATTTATCACGTGCTAGCTCTGGAAGATTTGGATGAAAGGGAAGTACAGAAAAGCATACTACATGAATGAGAACAAGAGTCTAGGGCATTCAAACTACTTGTTCTCCTGCAAGTTGGGCTGAATTGGTTGCACACGAAAAGCCAGCGGTATCTGGGAAGCAAAATCCCTTTCCTTCTGGTGATAATCATTATGCAAGTCTCTAACAGCCCCATTCAAAGCCAAGTGCTGATGATGCTGCAAAGATTGTATATTTCACTGGAGAATTAAAAACTGTACAAACGTTCTTGAATATATTAAATTGAAATTAAACTAGGAGTACCAGCATATAGGTTAATTGCTTGTTTTCCTCCTCAAGAATCCTTTCCTGCAAGTTATATGACAGACAAGAGAAATTGTGATCTCACAACATTGCTTGTGGAAACAATAAAAACGATTTCATCGGTCATCCAATACGTACATTTTTTCTCAGCGCCCTCAGTAAATCCATCTAACAGAACAAGCATTGTGTTAGTAGCTAAAATACATTCCAGAAAAATGGCTACATATTACCCAAACATCAAGGGAATGCGAAAACTATTTAAACACACCTGCTTCTCGCGAACAGCAGTAAGACCCTTTTGCAGAGCATCCTCAATCGGCTGCAGCTCTCTCGGGTTAAGCGATTTCAGATCCTCACCCTTCAAATGCCTGCACTTCAAAGCATTAGATAATTCAAATATAAGCTCCATAGGAATAAAATGACCATATAGATTAAAGGTGCAGCTACAAACCTGAACTCGATCTGCATATTGTCGTTCTCCTTCTTGACCCTATCAATCTCTGCGCTTAAGTTCTATAACCAAAAACAAAAACGCAAATTTAAAAAATCCCAACATTTCCCTTCCATCCATAATTGGTCTCCTCCCTCTCCCAGCGAAGAAATCAACAGATTTTTTAATTTCTCAGAATATTGAGGCCACCCTTAATATCATGTGTTAAAGGAAAAAGAGTGACAACTTCTTCAAATCAGGACAATAATCTACCTCATGTTTGGTGTCCCAGATCTTCTTTCCAGAGTTTTGCTGTTACCTCTCTAGCATCTTCGACAACCTAATCAGACGCACCGATCACTCTTCCATTGCCACAACAACAACAAAAAACTTGACGTAACCGAACGAGCTTAAAAACATTTACGTGGTCTTCGGGGTGCAGAACTCGGACATCTTGCCGGAGCTGGAGAAGATGATGGGGGACACATCAGCATTGCAGAGGACGCTGATCTCCTTGGCCTTCTTGAGGATCCCGTTCTTCCGCTTGGAGTAGGTCACCTGCCGATTGTTGGCGTTCTCGATCCGCTTGATCTCGATCTTCCCGCAGCCCATCGAGATCGACTGGAGAGGGGGCAGGAGCGGTGGGAATGGTGAAGGGGAAGTGGAGATGAAGCAGAGATTAGGGTTTCCATAAGGGGAATTGGGGAGAGGGGGCTTTCGGAGGGAGGCAGAGGGGATGGACGGAAATGGGATGTGTGCTGACGAGCTGTGTTTTAGTGATGTGAGGGAGCAGAGGAAGGATGGGACGGGGAGAAAGATGCATTGGAGTTATTCACGGGAGATGGCTTTGCAAAATCTATATTACCTATTTAAAGCTGGGTTTTCACCCAGCTTCATCTACAATATGACACGTGGCTTCTCCAATAAGCGGCATTCTCCTCAACTCAACTCTTGACGCTCTCTTCCCTCCTTACACGACATCCTCTCCCTCCTGTCGACGTCTGTCCACCCACCGACGCCCTCCCTCTTTTGCCTCCCGCCCACTCTTTCCCTCCATCTGCTTCCAACACACCCGATCGGCCGGCAACACATGTCCTCTCCATCTCGCCGCTTCCGATGCACACCTCTTATTCCCCACGCTCATTTTATTATTCCTCATCATATCTTCTCGGCCTCTGCTCTTGGAAGAAGCTGGAGAAACATCATACCCGGATATCTCGCCTATGGTTCATCCTCCCGAACTGATATGCTCGCCTTCGACCTATCGCGAAACTATAGCTTCGTCAATCTGTGGTGCAGTGCTGGCGGTGTTGAACGACTCACTGCTGGTGACCCTTAACGTGGGATTGATCCACGGCTATGCTGGAGAAAGTTAAAAACTTCGTCCGAGCTCTCTTTTCCTCTCTCTCTCCCCTTTCCCTCCCCTCCCAGTCTACACAGTGTTGCCTCCGACTCCTTAATCTTCTCGGTGCTGATGTTCCGCAACCCAAGGCTGAGCATACTCCCATGTTTGAAGACGTCATCGCCGCTGGAGGGAGCCTAGAACCCTCCGCTCGAAGCCAACGGCTCCACTGAACCACCCATCGTGCCGAACTCATCGCCCGAACCTGAGCCCACCCATATCATCCTTGAGCTGCTCGCCAAGGTCCATCGTGTGGAGCTCCTCCTTCTTGCCACCGAACATATGGACGAGATCCATGATGTTGCGAGAATCAATCTTCCACCGAAGCTCTCTCTCATCCTACTCCCAATTCGATGAGAACAAGGACGACCATGTCTTAATGCTATTCACGTGAATTGTCATGTCTACGGTGGTTGATTTGCACTAATAACCCCAAATATTTGATAATTTCAAACATGTGCAGAGCAAGAATCACACATGATCCACACGTGTCCTATGGATTTTGTGCCCTCTAGGTTTTGCACAATAACCCCTCTTATTTTCAAATATTTTCTCCATTGCATTTAAGCCTCACTATATTGTATCAAATACATATACCTTGATAAATTTGTATTGCATGTTATAAAACTCTAATAAAAGTATTTAAAATGACCTAATACTCTATTACATACAATATTAATGTATGTTTGAAAAATAAATATGATCTTATATTTTTAATAAGAGTTTGATGGGGCTGCTCCTTACGGGCAGCCAACATGGCTATCCTGCCCCACTTTTTCCGCAATATTTTTTATTTTTTTTTTGAAAAATTTCATCATGTATATTCATTTGTATATCCCTCCTATATGTCATTTAAATCTCGTCAGAAACAAAGACTCATATACCCTCCATCTAGAACATGTGGATTACATCAATTTTTAGATCGTTAAAATTACATGTTCAAGATGGAGGGTATAAGAGTCTCTGTTTCTCACGAAATTCGAATGGAATATATGATATATATATATATATATATACATGGTGAAATTTTTCAAAAAAATAAAAAAAATGCGGAAAAAATGGGCGGGGCAGCGCTAATTTGTCTTTTTAATAAATAGAAAGTCAATCATAAAACCACATACAAAGTTTAAAAATACATAAAAATTCAATAAAAATTTTAAAAATTCTAAAAGATCCTCCTAATCTTTATCATGAAAATTATGTTACTATTTTAAGATATAAGTTTTTTCGTTGCTTTTGATGATTTCGAAGTTCCAATTCAGAGAAGTCCACTAAATTGGTACATAAAATTACATTATTATGTGAAATTAAATTTAAAATCATCATAATACTTTCTATAATTTTTTCAGATGTTTAGAGGATATTATTTTGTTAAGTTTCACAATAATTCATGCATATTCATAAATAGAAGACAAACACATGAAAAAACATAGAAATTGAAGATCTTAGATTTAAATTCTTATGTCTATTTCAGTTAATATTACATGTAGATATTATTAAAATAAAAAACAATATTGTAGATTGAGTATTCTAAATCTAATTGTGAACAACAAGAAGAAAATTTTAATCACAATATGGGGGAAATTATTTTTGAATTTTCTAAGGATATGGTTCTTCATAAAGATAATCCAACAATTATTGCCTTCTCAATGATGATTGTATGAAACTTAGAAGATATATTTTTTTTCTTTTCTTTACATAATAAATATTAATTTTATAATATCAACAATACTTTTTTACACTAACTCATCTACAGAAAGAACCTTTATTTGTTTAAAATTAGCCTCGAAGTTCTTCATAAACATATATATCGGAGATAGCATGAATTCGATGAGTATGATTTTTACATACACATAGTGCCCGTAAAGATTTGTGAATTAATTCCACTGGTAGGTGGCAAGTCTTTCCATACACCAATCTGTTGGAAGATATACCCAAAGGAGACTTGTACGCCATCTGATAAACCCATAGAACTAAATCAAGCATATGGGGCCAGTTCTTCTTATCTTGACGTACAATTTTTTGTAATACTTGACCTCTGTATTTGAAATTTCTTCCAAGCCATTAGTTTGGTGGTGGTAAGGAGACACGACTCTATGCTCAATGGTGTACTCCTTCTCAAGCTTCTTTACTTCTCTGTTAATGAAATATCTTCTCCCATCTGAAATCAATATTTTGGGAATCCCGAATTGCACAATAATGTGGTCCTTGAGAAAGGAACACAATGTACAACTATCTGTGGCTCGGGTGGGGATAGCCTCCACCCATCGACTAACGTAATCCACGATGATCAGGATGTACTAAAATCCCTGACTGACAGGAAATGGGCCCAAAAGTTTTTATACTACATTATAACTTTACATACATGTATAGTTTAATTTTCTAATTTTTTATCTTTTTTGGATTCAAAATTAGTTGACCGTTTTACAGTATGTTTATTCATCCACTTCAAATTTTAGATGATTTATCAATTAAGTATCTTTTTATATTACGTAGAAAACAATAAACTTTTTAAAGCTAAATCATTAAATATCTACATATAAGTATATTTATACTAATCTTTAAACTCTTATTTATCACATAGATGCAGTATCAAGGGAAAGAAGACAACTTCTCTTTTTTGTATTATTTTCTCATATTTAAAAAACTAAGATATCCATGTGCGTATTATTTTGGATGTATGTGTAAATTATGTTAGTTTGCTTAACTTTTATGGTGCTATAGTTGTAAAAGTGTTGTTCAAAATCTAAATGATAATCAAGGTGCATATACTTTTATGCATTACTTTTTTATGCTATATAATTGAACATTTCATTAATAAATATTTACTCTTGCAGTTATTAAACTCTTAATATATGTTATTGGATGCACACATCTTTTTGCATATTAAATCAAACAAGTGTTAATTGATATATAATCGATCGATTCTAAGTTATACATTTATTTAAACGTAGTCCTTCAAATAATTGATTTTTTAACCATTTTAATGCATTTAACATTCTTTATAAATCATATATTATATTAAAATTATATAATTGCGTAAATATCTACATTACTTGGTCTGTTATGCATTACTTTTTTATGCTATATAATTGGACGTTCACTAATAAATATTTACTCTTACAACTACTGAACTCTTAATGTTTGTTATTGGAAGCAAAAATCTTTTTGCATGTTAAATTAAACTGTTGTTGATTGATGTATAATCGGTCGATTGTAAGTGATACATTCTTTTTTTCAGATGTAGTCCCTCAAATAATTGATTTTTAAAACATTTTAATGCATTTAACATTCTTTATAAATCATATATTATTTTTAAAATTGTATGGCGGTAAGAACCTATCTCTTCTTTACATTACTTGGTCATTTTTTTTCTATATAATTATTTTATTTTGTTGTATTCACAAATTTTACAGCGATGGTTAATATTACTATATGTAGTTTACTTATATGATTGTTTTCAAACCTTAGATGTCGATTAATTTACTAATTCTATTGGTTTTCATCTAAATTTATATGGTTTCTTCGTTTATAAGATTTTCTACTATTGCAAGTAACTAAGTTGTCTTTATGCGCTTACTGCATTTATCTCCATTTATTTTATACTTTGTGACATTTTACGTTTCATTTCTTCATGGATTACCTTCACTTATCTAATTGGAGTATCGATAATTTTTTTCTTTTTATTAATAAACAACAAATGTCCAATATTTATCAAATCTATCAGAAATATGTTTATAGATATAGTGGATTTCATCGTAAGAAAATAGTGCAAAATAATCAAGATACGAACATGAAACATGACATATCAGTTGAGAAAATTTTATCTGCAATAAATTATATAGACTATAATGAAAACATGAGTACAAATATGACATGTCTCCAGAAATAATAGACGTCATCGTGTCAACATAGATAACAAGAATATGACAAGTAGAACTGCAGGAATTTTTCTTCTGCTATTAAGTTTCCAAATCAACACTGCACATTATTAAAGTTCGAGTTGTACAAGAATAATTTTATTAGTACATGTTGCAACTGTTTTAATGAGAGTACACGACATAGTAAACCCAATGAGGAAGTTCTCCTCTGTGGAATTTAAATATTTAACAGCTCATACATATAATGTTAACCTATTATTATGTGTGGCATGCCCTTTAATTTATTATATATTACATTAGGCAATGATGATCGGACCATACTTTTTTATAGATTAAGTTATTGATTATGTAGTAAAAGGTGAGTTTGAGTCTCAAATAATGTGATCAACTATGATTTGATAAGAAAATCTTTTTCCATCTTTTTTTATGATGTTTAACATTTTCTTCTGACCAAATCAAATAAATTTTGGTATACTGTAATGAAAAAAAATTTCTATAGACATATTTCTTTTTACTTATATTATTTAACTTATGATTTCTTATTAACTTATTCACATATTCTTTATAGGAAAAAAATCACTTAAAATTTAAGTCGGTATTAAACCGACTCTACGCAATTTTATAAATATGTTAGTTTAATAAAATTTTCTTGCAGTGTAATTGTAGCAATTCAGTATTCTTTTATACTTTAATGGTGGTTGTTATCTGCAATTGTATTTTATGAACTTATTCCATTCATAACATAAATACACAACATTTAATATAAACTAAATCTTTTCATAACATGTAAACTTTTTTACCGTTTTTAATGTTTAATAGGAGATAATAAAACTTGGGTTTTTTTAAATCATACCAACTCAATTTTGTTCCGCCGCGTAGCGCGGGTTACATCCTAGTATTTTGTAAGAATGGGTATGGTTTAAAAATAATTATCATAATAGGCATAGGCATAAATCCTTTGTCTCTTGTTGTATCTCAAGCGATAAATTAAATTGTAAATCATTTGTCATGTCACATGGACGGCTACAACATGCACTCACGGTAAAAAGCAGGATTCCCGGCCTCTCATCCGTCCATGTAACATGACAAATGGTTTGTCGTACTATGACAAATGGTTTGCCGATATATGATTATTCTGAGAAATATTTTCATAGCGTTCTCATTTTGAAGAATTTTTTTATCCCCTCCCCGTTAAGGTAAACTGTCCGATGCATTGGGTATTTTCCCTTTTGGGAAAGGGTACTTATGAGCGGTTCATGCGAATTTCGACTTTTGATGGTTTTTTGCATGTCAACCCCTCAATCATGATACAGTACAAAGAGGATCCGCTCTAGCTGACCTGTCTGCGTTGTTCATTTTAAAATAATTATATTTAATTAGTTGAGTGATTATAAGAAGCTATTGTAGTGGAAGAATGCCCTTTCCATACGGTTTTCGTATTAAGTTGTGCATTTAGGTGCCCTGCATAGTGGTGAAGCATGTTGACGTGCAACGATTGCTGCTACAATATATTGTGGTGCACAAATGAAATACAATAAAATTGACAGCATAAACCAGCCATTTGTTAAATATATAATAATAATATTATTCATTACGAAATATTTTTTATACTTCATATTAGCAACGGATATCATATACTTCGCGATATCATTAATGAAGATCTATATAACGACGCTTATTCGTTGTCATTTTTCAAAATTTTAGCTAATCTTCGCTTTTTTAATTCAAAATTTAGAGACGACTAGTTAAAATTCTGAAAATAGTAATAGATAAGTGTTGCTATATGTATCACCGCTAATGATATAATGACATATACGATATCCATCGCCAATCTCAAGTACAAAAATCATTTCACAACGAATAATGCCATATATTTAACAACAGACGCTTTAGTGGTGGATTTTGAAAAATAAAAACATCACTTTTTCCCGATTTTTTTTAGTGATATGAGTCATACCATCGTACTTTTTGAGCCTTTGGGAAAGTTCTCGATGTCCAAATTTTACAAACTAATTCCAATTGTTGTATATCTCTTCCAGGTCTTTCCAATAAAATCAGTAAAAACGAAATCTGATCCGCTCATATGACCATTTAAATGTAAATTGGTCGAGATCCATTCAAGATGAGAATCACATCTGAGGAATTTTCCTTTATAAAGAGATTTAATTGCCATAAACCTGCACCTAAAGTAAATATCTTCTCATCTTAATCGGAATCATTGTCAGAGGATAGCCGGATCACGATTACAATTTGTTCTATCGACAATCTGAAGCCATCATCGTGTAGAACGTTACAAGGTCATCTCCATACACATGACCAGCGAAGCATCTCATGATCTCTTTTCACACAGGTGGATATATCGATGGAACATTCTCGAAGGTAATGATATTCAACCTCATCTTATTGTTAGTTTGATATGATTTCGTGATTCCATGTGCTTGATAATCCCTAGGCCTATATGTGATTGTTATGGGACGATACATTTGTACGTAAAGGATGCATGCGTCATTTTTATGATTTGTGAACATTGGTTTCTAGTGATCGATCACCCTGTATACTTTCAATATTACGTGCATAACCTTCTATAATCGTGAATTACTCTGGACTATGAATAGTACTTAACTCTTAATGACATAATCATGTGTTATCTTCCATCTATTTGACGAGATCGATCAAATATTTACATAATATACCCTTTAAATTCACATTATTTATAAATGATGTCTTTCCTCCTCCCATTCCCTTTCTTCCCGGTCTTCCTCAAGATCTCCTCCACCTTGAACATCCATCATCACCATCATTGATCTGAAGCGCATCGCTAATCTGAGACGGTCGGCTTGCAGACACCTTGGAAGCAAAGGAGGCGAGCTTCTATGCATAGACGAAGCAGGAGTTTTGACGACCTGGAGATGGTGCTATGTGCTGCTTGGCGAGAAGGTGCTCGAGTACGAAGGCGGAGGATGTAATGGATGGGGAGGAAGATCAAGTTCCTCTCTAGTATTTTGCTACTCCGCTGTTACTTGTGGGATACCACATCAATCTTGCAACACTAGAGTAATGGACGACCAACTTGAGGTAGTAAAGAAATGGCTCCGATGCAGAGATAGGTTTCGGTTATCGTGCATGTGAGGATAACACGAAGATTGAGGATTCAGGTGAACACCAACACTCTCCGGTGTCCGAAAGAGGGGAATCTGAGCACAAACAACGGTAGCGAACTGGCCGACCTGTTGAGTATGGCATGTAAGAGGTCGAGATTGTCGATGGCGGAGCAACTGAGGAGGTCGACGCGGTCGGTAACGACCTCGGTGATGTTGTAGGATTGGGGGTTGTAACGGAAGGCCTAGTCGCTGATGCCCCACAGGAGAGGGTGATGCCGATGAGAGGCAGAGTTAGTCTGTCCAGGAGCCGACCTCTTTCCCCTCCCTCCTCTCCTATTCTTTACTATTCTTTCTCCCCCATACAAACATATCATCTCCAACTAGGACGCGGATCCTCTACAGTAATGCAAAGGTCTGCAAAGGTCTGTTGTAGATTCTTGGGCAGCGCTAGCCGCTCGATCTTGATCGAGCAGTTCGCACGAGATCCCACAGTATGGGCTCACAAAATTTGGATTTCGTGCAAACCGCTCGATCAAGATCAAGCGGCTCGCACTGCCCGTGAATCTACTGCAGATCCTCTGCATTACTGCAGAGGATCCGCTCGCCTCCAACTATTAGTAACCTTCACTGGCCATTCACCTAACAACTTGCGATTCTATCTCCTCGCTTTAGAGAAAGAAGGTTTTGTTATGTTTATTCCAATGGGTTTAGGGGTTCTTATATAGGAAAAACCCTAAAAACCCTAGATAATCCCGGAAAGGGAAAAATACAGAATTGCCCCTTATTGGGGTTACAATAAGAAACGTCTCTTAACTACTAACAATTACTAACACTCCCCCTCAAGTTGGAGCATATTTATCAATCATGCCCAACTTGGATATAATCCATGACAAGCGTTTCTTTGGTAATGCCTTTGTAAAGACATCTGCAAGCTGTAGATCAGTACTGATGTGTGGAGTGGTGATTCGTCCAATTTTGACTGCATCTCGTATGAAGTGACAATCAATTTCTATGTGTTTGGTTCGTTCATGAAATACCGGATTTGTGGCAATGTAGGTTGCAGATTTGTTGTCACAGTACAATGGAATAGGTGTAGTGACGTTAATACCAAGCTCCTGAAGAAAGGCCAATAACCACGTGATCTCACATGTGGCTTGTGCCATTGCCCTATATTCTGCTTCTGCACTTGACCTGGATACGACGGTCTGCTTCTTGCTTTTCCAGATAACAGTGTTTCCTCCAACCATCATAGCATAGCCTGTAGTCGAGCGTCGATCTTCTGGAGAGCTTGCATAATCAGCGTCTGCATAGGCGACCATGTTAGTATGTCCATTCGCTTTGTAGGAGAGTCCACGTCCTGGAGATTCCTTTAAGTATCGAAGAATTTGGAGAACATCCTGCCAGTGGCTGTAACATGGCTGTTCCATATGTTGGCTTGCTCTGTTTACTGCATAGGAGATATCTGGTCTAGTTATAGTAAGGTAGAGAAGTTTACCAACGAGGCTTCTATATCGGGAGACATCCTCAAAGGCTGAATCAGATGAGGTGGTATGCTTCTTTGGATCAGCAGGAATACCAGAGGGCTTGCATCCAAGAAGTCCTGCTTCAGTAAGTATGTCCATGCAGTACTTCCTTTGTGAGAGGTGAAGTTCTTCGGAAGTGCGAAGTACTTCTATGCCTAAGAAGTAGCGAAGAGATCCAAGGTCCTTGGTAACAAATACCTTTTGAAGGAAGGCCTTGGTTTCTGATATCCCATTATAATCATCACCCGTGATAACCATATCATCAACATAGACTGCCAGTATAACGGTTCCAGTTGCTCTTTTCCTGACAAATACAGAATAATCAGATGTCGTCCTTTGGAAACCAAGAGTGGTTATTTCTGTAGTAAGCCTGTCAAACCATGCTCTTGGACTTTGCTTGAGACCGTATATGGCCTTGCGAAGTCGACATACATACTCCCCCTCGACTTCATAGCCCGGAGGTTGTTTCATATAAACCTCCTCATCAAGATCGCCATAAAGAAAAGCATTCTTTACATCCAGCTGAAAGAGGGGCCAAGATTTGTTTGCAGCAATAGAGAGAATAGTACGGATAGACCCCATCCGTGCAACAGGAGAAAACGTCTCAAAATAGTCAACACCATAGGTTTGTGTAAAACCTTTAGCCACAAGGCGAGCTTTTAATCTATCAATTGTGCCATCCGGGGATTGTTTGGTCGTAAAGATCCATTTGCATGCTACAGGTCGAACACCTTTCGGACACTGAACAAGATCCCATGTCCCTCGTGAAATCAGTGCATTCATTTCTTCATTCATTGCATGTTTCCAGCCAGAGTCCTGCAGAGCACAATTATGGTCTCGTGGAATGGATACAGTCATAAGAGCGTCAGCATACCGTCGGTCATTGATAGATAATCCAGCTGTGGATGTGTAGATGGATATGGGGTAAGTAGCACAGTGTCTTCTACCCTTTCGTAGAGCAATGGGAAGCTCTAGAGGATCATCCGGGACATGCTTGGAGGGGACAGTCGAAGAAGGCATATTATCCTGCAGAAAAGAGACTGGTAAAGGGATGACTGGTTGGTTTGGAGCGTTACTTTGATTATAGACGTTGGGTGGTGGAGGGAGATCAAGTGGAATATCAGTAACAGAATCTGAGAAGAAGCTAGTTTGCTCAAAGAATGTGACATCAGCAGAGATGTAATATCGATGTCCAGCAGGATCATAGCATCTGTATCCTTTCTGAGTACGTGAGTAACCTAGAAAGACACATTTGATAGCCCGTGGTGAGAGTTTGTCGGTTTTATGAAAGTTATGGACGAAGGCTACACATCCAAAGATCCGTAGAGGGAGAGGAAAAGGAGAATCATTGGGATAAAGAAGGGAGAAGGGAGTGAATCCATGAATAGTGGGTGATGGAACTCTGTTTATAAGATAGACGGCTGTGAGAATGGCATCACCCCAGTAGGTTTTGGGTACCTTCATCTGAGATAGAAGAGAGCGAGCAATATTTAGAAGATGCCTCAGTTTCCTTTCTGCTATCCCGTTTTGTTGGGACGTGTAGGGACAAGTAGTTTGGTGGATGGTTCCTTCAGAGGCAAAGAAGGAGGCAAGGTCATGTTGGGTGAATTCTAATGCATTGTCCGAACGAAAAATTCGAATGGTAGAGGAGAAAACATTTTTAACATAATGAAAGAAGTTCTTTATGATACGATTAATCTCCGAACATTCTTTGAGCAGAAAGACCCAAGATAACCTGCTGAAATCATCTATAAAGACAGCAAAATACTTATGACCACTTAGACTTCGGACCGGACAAGGTCCCCAAATATCACAATGAACTAATGAAAAAGGGACAGATTGACGAGGCTCAGTGTGAGCCGGAAACGAGACTCGATGATGCTTCCCAAACTGACATGCCTCGCACTCAAAAGGCTTGAGTGAAGATAGTTCAGGAAACATCATAGAGAGAGCTTTAGCGGATGGATGACCAAGACGAAGGTGCCATAGTAGTGGATCGATGGAGATGGAAGCCGCACCAGAGAAACCAGAATCTGTAGGTATGTTGAGATAATATAGTCCATTCTTTTCATGCCCCCCACCAAAAATTTTCTTCGTCCGGATGTCCTGAAAATAACAGCAAGTTTTATCAAATATCACTTTACAATCAAGTTCACTGCATAGCTTATGAACCGATAATAAGCTTAGAGGGAAGGCAGGAGCATAGTGAACCCCTGTTAGTCGTAGTGTGGATGAGAACTCCATAGTGCCCACACTAGTGATAGGCGAATAATCTCCATTGGCAACCCGAACAGATTTCACGACCGAAGAAGGTCGGGAAGAGGATAGAAGGCTACCTTCTCCTGTGAGATGAGTCGAGGCTCCGGAATCAATGATCCAGGCCGGCGCAGATGTCGATGCAGTGCTGGCAGTAGTACTCGAGATTGTTGCAAGGCTGGCAGTAGATGCATTAGCAGTAGTATCAGCGGGAGTATTCTGCAGAAGTTGTCGCAGTCGGGCATATTCTGAGGCAGTAAAAGATGGCTGACTATCACTAGTATGTTGTTCAGATGTATCATAGTAAGTATCAGAGAGGGCAGGTTCATATGCACTATTGGCATTAGGTGGCATGCCAAATTTGGCCCAACATCGTTCTGACAAGTGGTTCATGCGACCACAATGAGTATAAGGAGGAAAACGATCACGCCCTTGGCCGCGTGCTGAGTCGCGGCCCCGACCAATAGTTCGGCCACGTCCCTGGCCAGAATCACGTCCACGTCCTCTAGAGTAAAAAGATATTCCTCTTGCAAAATGTGCTGACGTCTCAGCAGACGGAGGAGGATGTGGAGACTCAAGTTCTTGGAGACGACCAAAAATGGTCTCAAGGCTAGGTAATGCTGCAGCAGTTAGAAATTGATCTTTGACAGATTTATATCGAGGATGTAAACCTGATAAGAATCTGTAAACCTGCCATTCTGCCCGTTCCCCTACTTGCTTATCACAACAGGCAGGTTGAAAAATAAGAAGTTCTTCAAATAAACCTGTCAGAAGCCTGTAATATTCGATTAATGATGTGTCGCCTTGGCATGTAGACCAAATCTTAGTGTATATATCAGAAAGTCTAGATTTGGTTGTTTGTTGTGAATATGTATTTTCAAGGTTCTCCCACATCGCCTTGGCAGTCTCCTTATAAAGAAGATTAGCGGCAATGGAAATGTCAACACTGTTCGTCAACCATGTAATGACTTGACAATTATCAGCATACCAAGTATCATAATCCTTGTCAGTTGCAGCAAGCGGGACAGTGGTAAGAACATAGTTCTTACGTTGGCTACCAATGAAAACCTTGAAGGACCGGGACCACAGAACATAGTTCTCGGATCCCTTTAATATTATAGTAGTGCCCTGAGCCATCATGGAAGAAGATGGATACAGGGGCTTTGAGTCCACAGATGTGGTGGTAGATGTCATGGTAGCCGAGTATAAGGAGCAGTAGAAAAACTAGAAAGGAGTAGATAATCTAGGATATCTCAATGCTCATGAGAACCTATGAGAGCATCACCATGCGATAAATATTCACGTCGTTCAAGGAGTACCGTACGAGAAGGTGAACTTGTGTCACGCCGCAGAGGAAGTGGCCTGTAGATGGCCTTGAGGCAGTCTTGAGACGGCCTGGAGAGGGCGGCCTGGAGAGGGCAGCCTGTGGTTGGCCTGGAGTCGAGAACCAAGTCGATACGGCCTCGAATCAGGCTGGACGGACTGGAGGCAGTGGCTTGGCAAAGATGGCCGGAGGGCGGCCCGGAAGCGTCGGCGCGGACTGGAGGCGGGGGTGGCCTGGTGAAGGGGGTGGCCTGGACGGCCTGGCCTGAGGGCGATCGTGGCCTGAACGGCCTCTAGGCAATGGCGAGGACGTAGACTGGAGGTGGGGATCCAGCGGTGGTGGCCTGGGCGAGGGCGGTGGATGCGAGAACCCAGCGACGGTGGGGACTGGAAGTGAGGGCCCAGCGGAGGTGGGGACCCAGCGGTGGATGCGAGGGCGACCCGGTGGTGGCGGCGAGGGCGCGGAGATGTGGTGATGGCTGCCTGTGGCGGTGATGGCGCGGGTGGCGGCGTGGAGTGGAGGCGAGGGCGCGGGTGGCGCGCGTGGAGTGGAGGTGATGGCGCGGGTGGCGGCGTGGGGAGGAAGACGTAGGTGCGGTGGATGCGGTGGGCGTGGGGAGGAAGGTGCGGGTGAGGAGGCGGCGGCGTGCACGGTGGGAGGCGCGGGTGGGATGGGTTGCGCGGGTGGGGATCCCTAGGGTCTAGGGTTCCCGCATTACGAAGAGGGGGGGGGCGGGTGTGGAGAGGATTAGGTCAGAGCCTAGGATTTGGCTCTGATACCATGTAGAGAAAGAAGGTTTTGTTATGTTTATTCCAATGGGTTTAGGGGTCCTTATATAGGAAAAACCCTAAAAACCCTAGATAATCCCGGAAAGGGAAAAATACAGAATTGCCCCTTATTGGGGTTACAATAAGAAACGTCTCTTAACTACTAACAATTACTAACACTCGCCAACCGCCTACTTCTCCTATTCTCCCTATAAATACACCCCTAGGTTCTGTTTGATTACCGAGTTACTCCGAGGTAACCCGTTTTACCCTCCTCTGTTCTTCGGTTAGAATTCCATCACAAATTAATGTGACATCACATCACATTCCTTATTCCAACCCTCTTCAACCCTCATAACCATCCAAACATCTACTATTCATAGGAGGTTACCCCAACCCACCCCATTCTAATAACCAAACAGTCCCCCCTAGGGTTTCAACGAAAACCAAACTCCTAGGTCATGGTGTTTACTTGCTTGGATTTGGACGGTAAAATTGAAGTATACATTGTGGTTGGTATGTTCTTGGCTATATCTCTATGGCTTAATGTACATTTTTGATCGACAATTGTTGTTGGAAAATATATACTACACATTTCACCCTCCTCTCGTGCATTCGAAGTGACAAGTTATTACAAAGTAACATAAATGAAATGACGATATGAAATCTATCGTATTACAAAGTTCGTTCAATATTATGCTTCTCTTAAACCTCCCTCGTATCAACTCGAAGAGTAGAAGTGAATGCCGATCACAACGATTATTCTTCAGCTTCTCAGTCGAAATACGATAAAAATTGGAAACATGTATCTAAATATATAAACATACAAAATGATTAGGTTGAACATCCATGTTGGATGGAGAATAGGCCCTGGAATAAGGGACCAATTCTCCTCCCGACATGGTTCTCAGTGGTACGACTATTCCCCATTATTCCATCTTATTTCACTCTTATTCCTATCTTTATCCCACCTTACCTACCTTTATTTCACTTTATTCTCCTTATTCTTATCCTCCAGCCGAACGGAGAATAGACCATTATTCCCCTTATTCTCCATCCTTATTCCTGCTTATTCTCTTGGAGTTGGGGTGGGGGATACTTGTGATCGCAAACAATGGTTTTCACGAATAAATAAACACTCACATAACAACAAACACTGCTTACACATTTATGTTGATATAGGAACCTGCTGTCAATTGTATATGTTAATATCGTATCGTTGTAATACGAGTCAATGACAAATCATTTTTTTTATTTATACCTAGATAAGTACATGGTCGAACATACGAACATGAAGTAATCGAGCTATTTTAGATAATGAAGTAGTCTAAGTAATCTAGGTTAAGTGACCCTAATATATCTAGATCAATGAAGACAATGATAATGAATGCATGATATTTTTGGTCTTTTTATACGCAAGTTGTTTAGATGGTACAAAATGATATGAATGATAAAACAAAATAACACACAACTACAGATATATAAAAATAGCTCCTAAATTAAATCCTAAGCATGAGATCTATTTGATTACATAATTTAGTCCATTCAATTAATTATGCCAAAAATATAAATGATTAGGTGCTTTCAAGATTATTAATCAAATGACTATTTAAGTGTCTTAATCCTTAAGCATAAATGAATCTCTTCCTATTAAATTAAAGCTACATTTGATTTGAAACCATTCAAACTCACTTAAACAACAAGGGATATGTTAAAGATTAATTCACCTAAGTTAAACCATCCAATTTAAGACTTAAAACAAATTTAAGGCAAATTACTTGACACATAAGACACAAGGCTGTTATGTAAATAGACGTTCAATCGCACGTTTATTTCGAAAATGCACGACATACTCATTTAAATCATGACGAGAGGATTCCAACAAGACCAGTTTTATTAAATTTGGATATCAAGTGCTCACGATATTAAATAGTGAATCCATGAGCTTATTTGCAAATAAACCGTAATTATACAATACATATAATTAAACATCACAAACAAGTTCAAAATGAACTAAGATGCAATAAATAAAAGACGCAAGGGGCTTATCTGAAATGTTCTAGGCACGTGGGGGTATATCCATAATTATGGACAAATGGTGGAGCTGAACTATAATTTCCCCCAAGCGGGCACGTAAGGCGCATGATGCCTCTGCTTCGGTACGAGGCTCGCTGCGGGTGAAGGCTCGAGCCACATGTTCTATGTTAGGTGCTTCGTCTGCAGCTCGGTCCCACCGAAACTCTAGGTTCGAAGTAGAGGCTCGGGGATGCTGTGGGCCGTTTGATCAAAGAAGATCAACAACACTTGTATGTTAGCGCAGAGTATCCTCTCCGCATGAGTAGGCATTAGGGCAGAGCTCTGACAGTGCTGATGTTGTCCCTCCATCATCTTCCTGATGCCCTGAAGATCAGAGAACCATCAAAACTTGTTGGTGAAGATGGTGGTGGGTCTAAGAAACCTCGGTCATGGCTCAATCACTGGGACACTGAAGAGTAGGGTTGATTATGGGGTTGGGTCGGCCGGGCTGGCATCGGTCCGAACCCGAGCCCATTTCTTTTTTCGGGTTTCGGGTCGAGCCGCGACCCAAAAAAATCTGGATGGGCCAACCCGAACCCGACCCGAAGTTAAACGGTCTGCGTTCGGGCTCGGCCGGTCCAGTAACTTTTTTCCCTTAAAAAAATTTTTGATTTTTTAAAAATGGTTAATCCAACGGATGATATGAAAATATCTTTTTTTAAAACCTTTTATTTTTTTAAAAACTTGTGATAAATCTAAGAATCTTAATATCCCTTTGACATTTTGAGAAAAAAAACTTTGAAATGTTTGAATTTTTCTCTTCAAAAACTTTTGATTTTTTCATATACATTTTTTTCAAAAACTTTGAAATACTGGTGGATGGTAGTATCGTTGGAGAGTGGAGTTAGGGTTTGGGGGGATTGGGTTGGGGTGGGACGTGAGGGATTAGGGTTAAAATAATATTATATATATTATATGTCCAGGATCGGGCTTTCGGGCCAGGTGTCAGGCTAGGCTTCGGATCGAGCCTACTCAGCCTAAATCCGGCCCGTTTTAGAAATGGGTTCTTCTTTTGGGCCGAGCTCGATCCAAATTTAGACAAGTTCGGGTTCGGGCCGGGCTTAGCGGGTCGGGTTGCGGGTCGGATTGGGCTAGCCCGGCCCAATGCTCAACCCTAGTGAAACGTTATTGGAGACGAAGCTTGAGATCAAAGGAAATTTGGAACTTATGATCATTAAACCCTCAAGATACCAGGAAGTGTTAGTTGTATAGCCGAAGCAAAGGAGAAGCGTTATGGGGTGTTTTGTAAGCGAGTGGAGGGCTATAGAGATTGTTGGAGAGGAAGCCCTAATGGATCACCTTCTTTGCAAGAAGGTGATAATTGTCGAGGCAGTGAAGCTTCTGGAGAAGAGGAGTGTGCTATCGAGGGGTTGTGCGAAGATCAGTGATGTATGACGATGGTGATTGGCTGATCAGATCAAGTAGGGAATGTATATGTATGCGTGATTAAATTGGAGAAACATCATAACTGGGGTTTCACCAGGGAATAGAAGAAGATGCTCGGAGGAGTGGAGGACTAGGATGGAGCTCTTAAGGCTCATGGGTCCTTGCTTCATCGATGTACGAAGCTTGAGCATCACCGGATAAGGGCTGCAACACGGCTGAATCACCATGGATCTCATTGGAGGTTCACCTCGGTCTTGATTTCAAAGCTCTCTCTATAACTATCACTTGAGTGAGGATGATTCTCGGAGGGACGCTCGCACAAGGGTGGATGGGCAAAATGCAGCCCTCATCATTGGTTTTATGAGGAATTAGGAGGTTGAAAGCAGTGGTTTCAATCGCCATTGGTTGTCAGAGCAGAGGTGGAGGGCTGTGATGAAGGAGTTGACGTAAGAGAAGGGTGATCAACTCCAAGGAGGTACTAGAATCGTGTCATAAGGACATGTGGAGCAGCGAGGATAAATGGAAGAAACCTCGACGGCAAAGAGGTGCGAAGCTTGGGATGCAATCGATGGGGGTTGACGAAGTATGTGTGCCGTTGGATCATGAAATCCAACGACCATGATTAGAGTGTGTTGGAAGGAGTGGGAGCCGCTTAATCATTTGATAAAGCGGTTCAAATGGAGGTGGCTTTAATGGATCAAGGACTGTCAGATCTTTTCAGACGGTTGATATTGTAGGCGACAACTTATTAAGGGCAGGGCTACATGGTTAAATGAGAAGAAGCCATGTGACCCAATCAGAAAAAAGATAAATGAAGAAAATAATGTAAAATGAAAATAAAATAGTAAATGAAGTCAAATAAAAAAGTGTTCTACATGAAAGTTGTATATTTTTTAAATCAACAACTTTTATTAGAATACAAAAACCAAAATACATCATATATACATAATATTATTTTTGTAAGTTTTTTTACGGATATGAAAATATTTATATTATTTATTTTGCTATTTTTTTATTTTTAAATATGAATTAATATGTTATATATTATTTACAATATTACACTAATTTTTCTAGAATTTTAAATAAATGAACAAGACATAAAATAAAGATAACCATAGACATATATATACTATGATTAGAAACTTTATTTATTCACAATAATTAACCTTAATTATTTAAAAGGCATATAATTTTAATTTCAATTATTTAATAATTAAGTTAATTTAACATACTAATATAAAGGGTTAAATAATACAAATAATGATGATGGACCTGAGATTCATCAAAACTTTTCTAGATAAAAAACAAAATCGAAGTCACCTAACTCAGGATTCTCGATCAATCATTCACTATATAAAATTTACCATGAATAACTCAGTCATTTACAAGTGCTTTGGACCCCATACCAAAAGATTTTCATGACTTTGATCACACCAAGTTTCCTAAAAAAGGATATATGTTTTTTGGATCACACTCCAAAGGCTTTCCATAACTTAGATTACACATCAAATTTCCATATTAGAATCTAAGTGCTTTCTATCACACACCAAAGGCTTTCAACTATCTAGATCACGTACTGAGTTTTCCTCCAACAATATAAGTGAAAAAATATTACGAAAAAGAACTTGCATTGGACCACACGCCACAAGTTTTCATCAATCTGGATCACACATTAGAGTTTATGTACAACAAAACTATTGAAGATAATAGAAAATTATTAATAAAAAGAACTTTCTTTTAATAAGCCTATATAGTCTATATGTCATGCAATAAGCTTATCAGAATATGAAAACATAATAAGAAGAAAGAATTAAGAGTGTTAAACCCATGGCAATCGATATGAAGAAGTGGAAGTCGATCATAGCTTGCGTTGATCACGAGGAAGTGTTTCCTAACAAGTCATGGAGAACTACAGAGCAAATCATTGCAATTGGGGCTTGAAGAAAAGCAAAATACAGATGAAAGTATTTCTATGGCTCTCAAGGATACGATATGCAAAACCTTCTCTTTGATGTATACGCTTAAATATGTATGCAACATGAAGAGAGGTAGATCGGAGATTAGATTACAGATGTTGGAGCTTAATAGAGTTGTTGGAATGCAATTTAGAAATATCAAAGTTGAATTTTTTTTGAAAAAAACATGTTATCACTTAGTTCGTATGGAGTGATCGATCAGAATCGCAAGTGAGCGATCAATTAATTAGCATTGATCAATTAGTCAAGTGTATGTTATTCATATATAATTCAATATTAAAAAGTGATCAATCAAATTAATACATGTGTTGGATCATAATCGGATTTTACTAAAAAAAGTGATCAATGAGTTCGTTTTGTGTGATCAATCAACACAAAGCTAGTGAGAAAAAAGATCTATCAACCAACATAGGGTGACTGATCACTGAATGGCCAAGGACAAGAAGCGATTGATCAATAAACCAAAAGTGATCAACTACTCCTAGATAGAGACCAAAAGTGGTGATCAATCAGTAATCAAGAAATGATCGATCGGGAATGGCGTATACATGTTAAACATCAAATTGAATAGAAAATTTGCATTCTTATGAAAATGCACGAAAGTTGATATGATTGTGAGTTTTTGCAAAATAAAATTACAAGTGAAAGCATGCTAGAACATGAGGTTTCTGAAGGAAAACTTGTCTTTAACTTTTGGGACTTGAAACACATATCTTGATTAGTCCCATAGGTTGCAGAGAAAAATAAGTATAATTTCTTATCGATACTTAGGTTTCAGTATTAAAACGATCGCTTGGGTTGTATCATCGGGATATAGATCACAAGATATAAAAATCAAGTAAACTAATAAATAGAAAATTATGGATAGAAAGATTTTATTCTTTATATCTTTTATTTCTTTTACAAGTAATACAAGTAAATACCACTTTAAACAAATATTTCTAATTTTATAATTATTATAAAATGCTTAGCATTCAGAAAAAATTCAAAATCTATGACATCGCAAGGTTTTCATTTAAATTTTTACTTTAAATATTATTTCTACAAAAAATGAAAGAAGCTAGATGTCAATGGATGTTGTGACATCAATCTTTCATTTCTAAGATTTGATTCATCACTGTAATGGGCAGATGGGTAAATTTCCAATTGAGTAATGTATATAATTCATTTCAATTTTAGCACAACATCATGATTTCTTTATAAAAGGATCACAACTATAAATGCTTGAAGGGTAAGAGCTTTCCATGGTATCAAGATAGAGGACATTATAACACCAGATCAATGAGTCGATGCATCTTCATAATATAGTTCTCTAATCACTGTAGTTTGTCGCATCTTGATTGCTTAATGTATGTGTACCTTCATTTTCAGATATCAATCATATTTAATTGACGAAAGCATATCATGGACCTTGTGTTCTTATAGGAATGTGGATGGAGATGTCAAAGCATTTTGTTGAATTTAAATAAATCACATTAATTTATGAACTAATAATTAAACAAATCTATTTCAAACTTAATTAGTTTATCCTAATTATACCAAAGCAAATGCGAAAACATACCTTTCAGAAATACACATTTTCTACTAAATAAACTACAATCTTCCTCGGAGTTGAACTTTGGTGATTTGTTCCTTGAACTCTTATGACTGGTTTAGGTTTTCGGATATTTTAAATGGTACTTGATCGATCCAAAACATGCTCTAGCAAAGCTGGCAGAAATTAGAAATTGAAATGCTCAATACTACTGGTAGGACTGCTAAACTTTGCAGTGCTGTAGGAAAAGAGAGATTTTTCTATGCTCGAAAATTGAGTATTATATAAACAAAATCCTTAACAAAAAAATGAAGAGGAACATTGGACGCAGACTCTCTTACCATTGAGGAGATTTGTATGTATTCTACAGAGGTCCAACTAATCCACGCTGTTTTTCGGTCTGCATTGGAGCGAAAGAGGTCATCGCTGCATTCTTGGACAGGAGCAGCTGAGAATTTAACTGCTAGTAAACACACATGATGATGATTCTGTCAAGTTTAAGCATAAGTAGAGAATCTTAACATACATAATGCAAAGGAGTGACCACAATTCTGTGAAAGGAGAGGGCTCTCGAGTTTAACTGAAGCAGGCCAAATTATCAATGAACAAAGGAAGCGACTTGTTCAAATCATACAATAATCAGTTCGTTTCCAATCACTTATATAGGACATCAGATTTTGGATTTCAGACAATCAACAAATTCCAAAAAGCATTACATCGCAAAAAGAAACGACGCCATAGTATATGCCAAAAATCCAAACAGAACTTACCCAAGCAAGCGCCTAAAAACAGCTTCCTCCCAAAATCCAAAGATGCCATGACATACTGATGTCTTATTTCTGTCAACCTCCCTCCACTAAAAAAGTGCAGAGGAACATATGAACTCTTTTCCAAACAAAACTATACGATTTACTCTGGAGAAGCACTCCATTATATCCTGTACACTATAACTTCAATCACGTTGTGGTACCAACCTCAGTACCTTCTAAGCATACTTCTTATCCCAATGAAGCAAGCTGTCTTCAAGAGCGTCCTGTACTTCCTCCACCCGGAGAAGTACCTCCCAATCACGATCTTATAGCTATCTCTCACCTGCACAATCTTGTAATACTCTGCGATTTTCGGCCGGCTGTAAATATACTTATCCTCAAGCCCCAAGAGCGTCAAACGTGCTAGAACGGGAATCAACATGCAATCTGCCATGGTGAACTCCTCACCTGTGATGTATGTAGTCTCATTGAGCTGCGCTTCTACATCATTGAGAAGCTGAGCTAGCTTATCCTCGTTTTGTTTTACCAAATCCGGGTCTTTCAGTTTGTCTTCTGTCTCATATGCTTCTCGGAGTTTTGAATGGTATATGGCAGCAAGATCTGGGGAGTCGGCCATCCGGGCAATGATGACCCGTCGTGTAAATTTGGAAACATATGCGCGGTACTTCTTGGGAATATGGGTGAGAGTGAATATCTTGGGATTCCAGGCATCTATCCTTTCCATCCAGTCCATAACTTCGCTGCTGATAATCACATCAGATAGACCCGTTGTCGAGACAATAACCCTGTCTATGTACCTACAAATGATAATGCCATTATTTTGTTAAAGGAACACTGTCAGTGCCCACTTAGCAGCAGCAGTAAAGAACTTACTGGATAATGTCAATTGCTCGAAAGAGGATGTGAGCCCCATTCTGGAACACAGGTAGTTTCGCAGATGGATTCATACGGAAAAAAAATGAGTCCATGTTCTTCCCAGTTAGAGGATTCACATGATGCGATGTATAATCGATTCCTCTCTCCTCCAATGCCAGGCGTACCTTTTGACTCTCCAATGAGTATGGATGGTGGTACAGCTGCATGCTTTATGGTAGAGTTATGTCTCTCAAAATGGACTTCCTTGCAGTATCAATAGATCAGATGAACGTTTCCACTTGTAAGAAGATTGTTCAAAGACAATATCTGGATAATAGAGATTGAACTTAGAATTAGTCAATTAACACTAGCTTCCAATTAGAATTTTGACACGCAAAACAAATGCTAACTTGTTCAAGTAAAGAAAACAAACGGGAAAATAACTGGCATCATACAGATTAGTAGAAGGGATACTCTCGATTAATTCCATCTTAAAGCATCCATTGATATGCCTTGATACTAACCATCTATTATGCTGAACCCTGAACCCAGATGAAGAACTGTCTTATGCAACCCCCTTTGTCATACCACACCCTACCAGCACGAAGGTCTTGCTGCCCAGCGAGCCTTTGGAGGGAGGACGATCCTAAATATTAGGATTAGGTTTCCCCATATTTTGTTTCCGCTACTCACAATAATGTTAAAAGTCGAAAACGAATTAGATGGAGTATCAGCAGGCAGCATTTGCTTCTCATCCAGTAAGCAGGAATCATAAAGATTTTGGCTTTGCCAATTTCAGGTGCAGCCTTCTTTATGGAAATTCTTGGATGTACAAGTTCTGCCTACACCTCATTGAAACCCACAAGGTACAGAAGGATAAACAGTGATTATAGGGAAAGAGGAAAATGTCAAAATTGCCACGTAGGCAAATTAAATAGAGAGGGGTTTTTGTAACTTTGTGACAAGTAGATGTACTAAAATTAAAAGCTAATATATTGAACCCACTTCAATTTTCTGGCGGTAGAGAAATGTGTCTTCCACTCAAAGAAGCAGGCTTCAACCCCCTATTAACTTTTGCTGAAAAAAAGCTAATACTATGAGCCCCAGAGAAAGTTACCATATTTTATGGCTCCATCCATCAAATTATCAAATTACAAACTTGTGGAGAGAAATAAATCTTTTGGAGGAAAAAAATGGTGGCTCCAATAGATGATAAAAAGAGAGAATCTTGATTAACATGGTACCGACATTGTTAGAGAAGGTTGATCGATGTTTACATCCAAATACGTGACATGTTTGTTAATATTAGCATTGCAAGAGGGGTTGAGGACAACCAAGAAAGCAATGGAAAGAGCAATGTATAATTATCTAACTTGTTGGATCTAAGATTCAGATACGATCGACGAAGTCCCTAATATATATTCTATTTCGACTCTCCCACTTGATGGGAGAACGTAAACCCATCTTGCTATGAAAGCTACTAAACTAGATGCCTTCTTTCCCTTCTTTAGAGTCCACCCTGACAGGTACCATCTATGACGTTGCTAAATTCCCTACGGGAGGGAGGAGGAAGACGTTGCTTGATATTGAAGAGTTTGTTCAGGACAGGAACAACATTCATACGTGGTCAGAGAAGGAAAATCCCTAGTTGGTTGGACCTCTCCTCTTGCTTAGGTCTTTGGAAGCGAGCAAGAAACCCAGCATGCTTTTCAGGCAGTTACGCATAGAGAAGAAATCAAAGAAATGCAAGAATATGAATATTTAGGAATCTGCCCAATTATTTGACTATCTGCGTAGTCCATGTCAAACCAAGACCGAGCAATATCCAAACTCCACAGATTCCAACTTCTCCCAAAAATAGTATCTGGTGCAAAATTCCATTCTATAAGTAAATGGATAAAAAGATAGGATTCAAACTTTTGCCATATGATTTCTAGTAATTCATAAAAAACACAAACATCCAACTCGCAACTGGAGATCGAGTAGGGGGCACATGTGGTCTCCTTTTATCCAAAAAGATAAATGTGGAAAGGAAAATTAGAATTGTTTATTCATCGTAGCCTTAGAGCTCTTTTATATAGGAGAAAAGTGCTATGGAAAAATTACATAAAATGGATAAAAGGAATATGAAATATAAAATAAAGATAGAGAGATACAAATATCTCAACACTCCCCCTCAAGCTAGAGCATATATGTCTATCATGCTTAACTTGGAACAACAACGATGAAAAGGACCTCTAGCAAGGGCTTTGGTAAACATATATGTAGTTTGGTCACCCGAAGCAACGTGAGAAGTGGAGATAAGTCCCTTCTGAATCAGATCCCGAGTGTAATGGCAAATGGCAATTTACCTCGATGCGCTTGGTTCTTTCAAGGAAGCTGGATTATTGGCTATGAAAAGAGCGGCTTGATTTACGCATTGGAGGTGCATGAGAAGAGGCACCTCAATAGTTAGGCCAGTCAGGACAGATCTGACCCACATCATTTCTGTGTTCCCTTGTGCAATGGCTCTATACTTTGATTCAACCCTAGATCTTGACATAAGTGTTTGTTTCTTACTCTTCCATGAAACCAATTAACTACCTACAAACACAACGAAGCCTGATGTGGACTTCCTGCCCTTGAGCACCCTGCATAATATGCATCAGCACATCCTGTAACTGTAAGAGACATGACTCTTCTGAACATGAGTCCTGCTCCTGGAGAAGACTTCAGATATCTCATAATCATGTTAACTAATGAACCAGCCCGGGTTGTTCCATAAACTGACTAACTCTACTAATTGCAAATGATATATCAGGCTTGGTGATCGTGACAGATAACAGCTTCCCTACTATCTCTCTATATCGTCTCTTGCCAACCTCCTCAGAGTCATCATCATAGAGCTCAGCATTAGGATCCATTAGAATAGTGGCAGGTCTACATCATGTCATGTCCTTCTCAATTAGGGGATCAATAACATACTTCCTTTGTGTCATAATCATGCCACGCTGATTCCTTGCAAATTCAAGACTAAGAAAATAACGAAGATTGCCAAGGTCCTTGGTCACAAACTGTTGTGACAATGATGGTGAGCAACTGTAGCAACTGTGATGATGAGCAACTGTAGAAAACATATGAGCAACACAACAACAGAAACCGTTAGTTGCATGAATACCCTGCTCATCATCACATGTAACAATGATACCATCCACATAAACCAGAATAGCAACAATACCTCTCTGGGATCTGTTAACAAAAAAGAGTGATCTGCAGTAGATCTGACAAACCCCTGTCGACCAAGCAACAATAAGAATCCTCAGTGAAAAACGTATGAGAAACACGACAATAGAAACTCTTAGTTGCATGAATACCCTGCTCATCATCACATGTAACATTGATGCTATCCGCATAAACCAGAATAGCAACAATACGTCTCTGGGATCTCTTAACAAAAAAAAGAGTGATCTGCAGTAGATCTGACAAACCCTGTTGGCCAATCAACTCTGAGAGCTTCTAAAACCAAGCCATCAGACTCTGCTTAAGGCCATAAATAGCCTTATGAAGTCTACACACCATATGAGACTCCCCCTTAGCAGCAAACCCTGGAGGTTGCTGCATGTGGACTTCTTCCTGCAAGTCACCATACAAGAAGACATTCTTGATATCTAACTGAAAAAGAGACCAGTCACGTACCACAATAGAAATAACAATCCTCAGTGCAGAGTGGTGAGCAACTGTAGAAAACGTATCCTGATAATCCACGACTTAAGTGTGGATGAACCCACGAGCAACAAGTTTGGCCTTGCATCTTTCTACAGTACCATTAACATGATTTTTCACCGTAGACACCCACTTGCTCCAACATCAGATGCACTAGGGAGAGCATGTTCAATACTCCATGTGCCATGAGACTGTAATGCAACCATTTCTTCTTCCATAGCCAGACACTACTGACTAACTTGCAATGCCTCCTGATATGAATGTGGTATCTCCACAGCAGACATGCCCACAAAAAAACCTCTGAACTTCCTCTGAGATACGTGCAAGAGAAACATGTGAAGCAAGGAGATACATAATACATATATGCCTACCTATGCTTCCGTAAGGCAATAGGCACATCAAGATCCTCAGCCTCCTCAGTAACCAAGACTGGAACATCTAAAACCTCCTACTCATCTTGCTGTAAATGAAAATCACCAGTGTCATCAGTAGAAACTAAGTGCTCAGAACATGCCTAGGGTATGCTGGATGATGGAGGAGGCACATGAGCATGAGGTCGGCACTGGTAAACCTTTGAAAACCAAATGGGTGCGGTAGGTGGAGGTGGAGAAGATGGCGAGGAAGGTGGTGAGGAAGTAGAGCCTGTGGTAAATAGATGCATGTATACCTCTTCTCTAGACTCCGAAGGAATCAGCTTATCACCTGTAAGAGAGAAAAACATAATAGACTCAAATAAAGTGGCATCTGCAGTAACATAATACTTCATACGAACATGATTAAAACAACAGTATCCCTTTTGAGTTTTGAAATACCCCACAAAGACGTACTTGACAACTCTAGGAGAAAGCTTGTCATGACTAGGAGACATATGATGAACTAAGGCAACTGACTCAAACACACGAGGAGTGAGGGAGAAAAGACCCTTCTCGGGAAAGACAATCAAGAACGAGATCTTCTCCCCCAATACAGATGAGAGCATACGATTCACCAGGTAGCAAGCAATTAGAAATTTAGAACCACATCCCCCAGTATGAATGAAGAGCACGACTCTGGATCAAGAGGGTCATGGTAACATCCAAAAGGTGACGATGTTTGCGTTCAGCCACCCCATTCTGTTGGAAAGTATAAGCATAGGAAGGTTGATGAACAATATCAAGGGATTTGAGAAACTGTGAGATTTTTTTTTGAGAAACCAACGGGTGAGCCCCCATATTGGGGGGTTCACCGCTACTAAATGTCATTAAAAAGTTTTAGAGTACATTACCATGATAACCAGAGATTATGAAGAGCGTTACAATGGGACAAGATGTTTTCAACATAAAACCTCTGATTGTTGAAGAATGTCTCATTTCTTCGGATCCAGATGGCCCAGATAGCAGCAAAAAGCTTGGAACAATCATCATTAGAGTTGCCGCCCACCACTCTGATGGATCTCCAAAACTCCGTGAGGCTCTCGCTCCATACCCATGAAACCGCCATCTCAGTCCATAATGTAGCGGATGAAGGGCATTTGAAAAATAAGTGCTCAGTGTCCTCATCCGATGTTCCGCATCTGCCACATCGCGTATCAAAGGCTCCAAGAATACGTCCCCTCCGTACCTTGTCACAAATATGGTTCCTCCTCAAGCACCAAAGAAAGATCTTTATCCTCAACGGGATCCTTGCTGCCCAAATGATATTGACGTCCTGGCAGAGTTCCCTGTCTTGTTCCTCACTCAGATTGAGTTCCATGTATGCCTTTTCACGAACAAATTGTTGCCCATCCATTGGAAGTGGTCCCTGACGCTAGTACGGTTCCGCGTGGACGGTAAGATCGATTGCATCATCATAAACTCCTCGAAACGCTAATCAATCAGCCCCGAGATAAAAGGCGGTGACCACAAACCGCCATCAACATCTACCTCCGAGATCGCCGCGTCTTTAGCTTCTGCCAACGCAAAGAGACGTGGGAACCTCTCCTCCAAAGAGCCATCGCCGAGCCAGTCGTCGCGCCAGAATCTGAAAGATTGTCCGTCTCCCACCTTGGGACACAAGCGATGGGCCAAAGATGGCAGCACCTCACGAATACCCGTCTAGAGTGGAGGCTCGAAGGGGAGCCTCTCCGTGGCCAATCCTCTACCCACCTCATAAATTTTCCGTAGAAGAGTAGTAACCAGCGAAGTGGAGGGTCCCCAGATTTGTACAATCCATTTGGCTATGAGGGCCTTGTTCATGCAGCCGATATCTCTGACTCCCAGACCTCCCTTCCTGCGTCCCCTCGTGATATCCTCCCACTTGACCAGATGGAAGCCGTGACCCGACTGCTTCCCATCCGACCAAAAGAATTGCTTCATCAAGGATTCAATTCTCCTCCTAACTCCGATCGGCATGATTCTGGTCGAGTAGAAAAAGACCGGAATAGCAGAGAGCATATGTTTCTGAAGGATCGGTTTTCCTCCTTTAGATAACGTGATAGCTTTCCATCCTGCCAGACATTGTACGATCCGGCGCACCACGTGTTCCCAATCCCTGTTCCTCAATTTCCCAACTGTTAAGGGCAGCCCCAAGTAGGAAATGGGCAGGTCCCCCAACCCACAACCGCAGACAGAAGTCAGTTACCCACGATCGGCCTCCTCCATACCAAAAGTTACCACGGAGGATTTCCGCCTGTTAATCTCGAGGCCTGAGATGTCGCCAAAGATCTCCACCAAATGGGTTGCGTTCTTGTTCTAATCGGTCGTACCTCCCAGGAAGATAATCGTATCATCTGCATATTGTAGAAGGGGAATAGAGATTCCCTCAGCTCGGAGTCCCTCGCACCAGCCCGCTTCGACCGCCCGCTTGAAAAGGGCCCCCAAGGCGTCGGCCACAATGACAAATAACATAGGTGCCAACGGGCAACCTTGTCTCACACCCCGCTGCGGCTGAAAGAAGCCACCCTCTGGTTTGCCATTAACCAGGATCGAGTACGAAGATGTCGTAACACACCTCTTCTTCCAATCCACCCATGCACTAGGAAATTCTCTCTTCGTCAGGGTTTTCCAAAGAAATTTCCATTGCACACAATCATAAGCCTTGGAGTAGTCGATCTTCCATAGTGCAGCCTTGACCCATTTCCTTGTCCACTCGAGACAGATCTCCGAGGCCATGACCAGTCCATCCGCCATCTGCCTCCCCGGAATAAAAGCAACGGAGTCCATAATCCCTTTCATTCTATTCGCCAGGACCTTCACAATGATAAGATATATCGCGTTTGAGATAGCGATAGGCCGATAGTCCTCCACCCCCAAGGGGTTGTCATTCTTCGGCAGCAGAAAAATCAGTGAGCGGTTAATCTTCTCAAAACCAAAGTTGCCATCTCGGAACTCATTGAGGACCTCCATGACGTCGTCCTTCAGTAAGTCCCAGAATTCACGATAGAACAGAACAGGAAAACCATATTCTGCATTCAGCGACCACAACGCCCGCCTTAGCTCTTCCTCCGTAAATGGTAACGTCAGCCCATCTGTCTGGGACGCCGAGAGGGATTCCACCCCGGTTTCCCGCCACCCCATCCGCTCCCACCCCTTCTTCTAGTAGCCCCTACAAAGTGACCTCGCAGTGCCCCCCCCCAATCGTCGTCTCCCTAAAACCGCACACCTCCCACCTCAATTTCGAGGATGAAGTTTCTTCTCCGCCGCCCGGAGGCCATCGAGTGGAAGAACCGAGTGTTGGCGTCTCCTTCCTTCAACCATATCTACCTGGATCTTTGCCTTCATTCCACCTCCTCATTCCCGTCGTCAAGAAGAAGCTCCTCCAAAAGGGACTGTCGAGTCATAAGTTCAGAGTCAGAAAGCTCTCTCTCATCATCCAATTCGTCGAGTCGAGCCACCTCACTCTGTGCCTCTGCCCGCTTCGTTCTCCGACGAGCCCTCACCTCCTTCCCGAAGGACGAGAGGAAAGCCTTCAATGATTCAAGCTTGCCCGCCAAACGCGAGACCGCGGATCCCTCGGAAGCGGCCCCTCTCCAGTGCTCCGCAACCAACTCCCGGAACCCCGGCTCCAGTAACCAACTCTTCTCAAAACTAAAGAAGAACCTCCCCCGCCCCTCCTCTTCTGACGACCACATTATAGGCGTATGATCCGAAAGCACCCGCGACAGGGCCCAAGCCTTAGCGAGAGGGAATTGTTCAGCCCAACCCTGAGTTACTAGAAACCGATCCAGGCGGGACCTGGAGTTTTTGTTCCGCCAAGTGAATGCGCAACCGGTCGCGTCCACAATCGAGAGGCCGAGCCGATGAATCAACCAACGGAAGGCCGCCGAGCCCGGATCCAACCCCCCACATCCCTAGGATCGATCATCCTGTAGAAGGGTGATGTTGAGGTCTCCACCTATCATCCACGCATCATTCACCCTCGAGCTGCCCAAATGCTCAATCGCCGCCACAAGAGAGGTCCCGCCTCCACCATTAGGGACGTACACGTTCGTCACCAAGAACTCCAGCCCATCAGAACGACGTCGGAGAAGCGTGGAAAGGCAGTACTGTGACTTGGAAACGGTCTGAAGATCAAATAAGTCCTTCCAGCCCGTCAGCAATCCTCCCGACGCGCCATGGGCCTCACGCTCCGCCAGTTGGTACACCCCACCCCCAACCAGGCCACGAATCGGCACCGAGGAGGCGGCGTCGAGCTTCGTTTCCTGTAACAGAAATATGTTTGCTCCATTGTCTCTAATATGATTGAAGACACCCCTCTGCTTCTCCGGCCTACCCAGCCCCCTCACGTTCCACGACAAAACTTTTACAAGCATAAAAACTCAGTTGACCTCCTTGGTGGGACCAGGCCAAGACGTTTGGCCACGATCCTATCTAACATCCGAAAGCGGTTCTCGGATGTCAAGCAAGCTTCATGTGCCTCCGCCCTCGATGTTTCGCTCTCCAATCGAGCTGCTTCCTCTAGTAGAACCGCCCTCCGCATTCTTCTTCCAAGGGAGGCCTTTCTCGAATAGCACGTCCCAAAAATGACAGCATCGATGACCCGCGTAAGTGCGTCATGGGTAACCTTTTCCCCCCCTAAGATCAGTTGTTCATCTACCAGGGAGCTGACGGGGGGCGTCACCACCCCGCTCTTATCAGTCGACCGTTCCGTATCTGCCGTCACCACTCTCGGGATCTCGCCAGAAGGTTGTCCCTTCGGGTGTTGCGACCCATGAGGGCAGAAGTACCGGGCCGCCGTCCTCCTCCCTTCTCCGTGGATGCTCCCTTTGCTAAAGACTTCCAGAGCTGCTCCATCAGTGGGCGGTCTCTCCGCAGGAGACCTCGCACCAAGACCGATAGCCTTAGCATTTGGCTCCGAAGCGCTAGCCGGATCCGCGACATGTATCTTCGGACTGCCCAGATCCAGGTCCGAGCCCGCTGCTTGTACAGGATCCGTAAGTGCTTGGGTTTCCGTAGGTGGAGCGGGTGCTCCAATAAGACCGACCACATTAAACGGGTTCGCATGAAGAGTGCAATCGGGCCTGTCCACCCTAGTGTTCACGTCAACGGTTCTTGGCTTGCGAGCCGCCGCACAGTCAGAAGTAGGGCCCGCCCGTGGCGATTCTGACCAACCCCCCAGTAATATATTCCTAATGTCAAAAATCTTTGGATTACCAATCGACGCACCCGGAAAAGATCCGAAACAGATCATCTTCTTCTCGTGAAAGGTCGTCCGCGCCGCCTCGTATCCCTCAGCAGCGCTTCGATTGTCCCGCACCGCCTCGTAGCCCTCAATGTCGCTTCGATTGCCCTACGGCGCACCTTCCGCTCCCAACAGTAACCAAGCCGTCGCCTGAGGTCCTCGGGGGTCGACCGCCTCCTTGCCGGAGAAGAAACTAGTACGTGTGAACTGCACCAGAGACCTCCTTCCTCCAATATTGAGCCATCTCAGACCCATCGACTCCGACACAAGGTTTGCCACCTCAATCATGGGGTCCTGGGGTTCCACAGGAAGACAACCCGTAGAGATGATGCGGAAGAAGCCCAACCACACCCCCAGAAGTTGCTTCAGCCGATTCCGCCTATGCCAGGCGAACGGGACACCCCTGACCGAAACCAGGGATGTGGGCTTAAGATGTAGAACGCCATCTTCCGCCCCAGCATGACGCCACCTCAGCTTCGTCTAGACCTCCTCAGACCAACGCAACAACTCTACCGCTTCGATGTCCCTCAGGCCACATTCCATGACTCGCCACGGAGACAATCTCGTAATGTCCCCTTTGAATAACCCCCATGAGAAGCCCCACGTCGGAGGTTCCCCGAAACAGAGCTTCCTCTGCGTCGCTGCCTTCTCCCACAAGCAGACGTGTACCACCAACCTGTGCCGTGGAATTGAACAACTTCTCTTTCACCGGCTGTTGCCGACGTCTCTGCGTCGTGTTCAGTGGACAATGGCGGCTTCTATGAGCGAAACCACGGCAACGAAAGCACCGAACAGGCTCCCGGCATTGCCGAGACCAGTGAAATAGTGAGCTGCATTGAAAACAACCCCTCCCAAAAGGATTGGGAAGGGGACTGGGTTTGGTAGATGCCTTCTCGCGGCGCACCAATCTCCTCCCACGAACGAGCGTCCACCCTCCCTCCGCGGAGTCCCCCATTCTCCAAATCTCGCTCCCCCGAATTTTCAGAAACTGCGATATTTGAAGGCTACAAAATTCTAATGCATTGTCAGAACGAATATACTTGACATTCACAGAGAAAATATTCTTTATTTCATTAAAGAAAACCTGTGAATAACAGGACCAACATCGAACTTGTTTTCAAGAAGGAAAACCTAAGACAATCTGGAAAAATCATCCATGAAAACAAGATAAAATCTATGTCCATGATGGTCTGCGACACGACTTGGACCCCAAATATCAAAATGAATCAACTCAAAAATACTATGACTACTACGACCTTGACGACTGAAAAGTAGACCGGCGGTGCTTCCCAAGCTGGTAAGCCTCATACTAAAAGGTAGAGCAAGGAGAAATCCGAGGAAGGACATGACACAACTTTTGCAGAGGAAGATGACCAAACGGGAGGTGCTACACATAAGGAGAAATTGATCTACTGTGAAGAGATGAAGCACTGACATATGGGGACTGGACCAGTCTATAAAGACCTCCTTGCTCACTGCTAGATCCAATCACCCTGCCTGTAAGAAAGTCCTGAAACACGAGACGATGGGTCAAATATGGCACGAAAATGTAAATCTTTAGTGATTTGACTAATAGACAATAAATTCATAGAAAAATTAGGAGCATAAAGAATATTTTGAAGGCACATTGATGAAGATAACTACACATCCCCCTGATCAGTGACGAGAGATGTGTCACATCTGTTATGACTACCGATCTACAGGCTGAGTCGATCGGTATGTACTAAATTGTCCTATGTCACCATAGAGATGATGTGAAGCTCCTAAGTCTATAATCCATTCAGACAAATCTGTCTTGTAACAACTAGTAAAGGCATATGAGGTACCTGATGTGGATGCAGATGATGAGGCTGCTACCTCAGAGGATCCTATAGGAGGAGTAGATGACCCCGATGCAGGCATAATCTCTCTCACTCGTACCACAATCTCATCAAATCTCTGATCAGATGCAGGATGTGGAATACCAACTTGATGAGTTTGCTCCGTAACTCAAGCTGAAATAGGAAAGCCATGCTTAGAGTAGCATGTGTCCTCAGTATGTCCTGACTAGTGACAATAGGTGCAAGGCTGACGAGGTCGACTGCACCCTCCCCAGTCATGGGTACCATGCCCATGATACTGTACAAAGATCCCTCTACCACGCGATGCAGCCATAGCCGAAGAGGTCTGAGACTGTTGAGTAACTTCATCATGCGCTATAGAGAGTCTGCTCAATCTGTGGTATGCCTCCTCCATTGGAGGTATAATGACATCAGTAAGAAGAGCGAGTAGCATCATATTCATGATCAAGGGCAACAAGAAACACTCCTGTCATCAGGGAATCTCTGTAGGCCTTGAGCTGGTTGTTCTGGTGATGCAGTCAAAGGGATGAAACCATGAAGCTTCTTAAACATACCCCTAAAAGAAGTGTAAAGGGTATGGAGTGGGTGTCTATTCTACTTAAATGTGAAGATACCATGCCGAAGTTGCAGTATCTTCGACTCACTCTTCCTCAGGGAGTATGTAGCGACGAGAATATCCCACATCACCTTTGTTGTGGGCTCACTCAGAATATCATTGTCTATCTCCACTAAAACGGTATCAGACAACCATACATGCGCATATACGTCATCTACCTCCCTAAGGCGTGACCCCAATCTTGTCTTCTGGCTCATCCTATGTGAGGATGTGCTTCTTGTTGTTACACTGTATTAGGCTCATGAATTGCATGGCCCATAATTTATAATTTGTTCCATCCATTTTGACAATGGGCGCTGGACCTTTGAAGGCACCCAGAGATGAAACACTGGCTTTAGAGTCGACTATGTTGTCTGACATGATGACAACAATAACCACGATTGGGGCTGCAGACTGGAATAACTACGTCTAAACGGGCATACAAGATGGTTGTGGGTGTAAACTCATACCACAATAACCATGACTAGGATAATTTTAGATGATCAAATCACACCCTAGAAACAAAAAAATCAGACCAAACATGAGTCAAATCGTCCTTTTAGAATGATTTTCAGACCTCAAAAAGCATCGAACGAAGATCCCTAGTCTGCCATGAAGCCCCTCGGACTATGGTGGAGGCGGTGGAGGGAAACTAGGACTGCTTGCAGTAGTGGCAGCAACCCTAGGTTGCTGAGGATAGCGGTGGCGGCAACCTTGACTGCTGCTATTGTTGTACAAGGCGGCATCAACGACCAGCGACAGTGTACGAGGATTTTGGCGATGACGACGTATGAAGATCTTGGCAGCGCGCAAGGGTTTTGGTGGGGTGGGATAACTAGGACACATGCAATAGTCTAGGACCGTCGCTATGATACCATGTGGAAAGGAAAATTAGAATGGTTTATTCATCGTAGCCCTAGAACTCTCTTATACAGGAGAAAAGCTTTGGGGAAATTACATAAAGTGTACAGAAAGAATATGAAATATATAATAAAGACAGAGAGATACAAATATCTCAACATAAAGTAAGAGTTTCATCCGAGGGTTCCGATCGATGATTGACGCTATATGTACTTGGCCTAGCCCTCGGTCCTATCCACTGAGAAATTGAAAACTTACTTCCACTCGGCTTATGGATGGTCCATTCTCATTTTTGATAGAGGAAGAAGCGAGTGATTGCAACACAAAAGAAAAGAGTGAAAGGGATATAAGATGAAAAAGTAAGTTCATGGATCTGCAAGCATGGAAGCAGTCACCCCCACCCCATGAATTTATGAAGCCAACCCCACTTATGTAGGGAAAAGGCTTATATTGTATTGTCTGGAAGAGAATGACTGATCTCGAAACGTAAACTACCAGACTATATCCTTCATGGCATTTAAATATCATAACCTCTAACATGCAATAAGGGAGATAACCATTTTATGAAGTCTCACGTAAGGTTAGTTCAATTCAAAGAGGCATATGTGGCTATTTAGTATAAGTAAAGTAAGAGTTAATAATGCAACAAACAAAAGAAAATGCGGAAAATTATATATAAAGATAGAATATTAAAATTTGAAGGACAATTGCGCAACAATCTATGGACAACTGTCTAGATTGGGTTAGCTATGAAAGGGTAGACATTGTACTAATTAAATACAGCTAGCGTGGGATGCATATCCCTTTTTCACAATAATACCGAAGTACTGCAACTTAATGAATTTGATTGAGATAGATAGAAATGTTTTTTCTCTGAGAAAGAGATCGAATACAGTTGTAGAAAACAACAAATAAAGCAAACAAACGAAGGAAACACGTGATTACACTGAACCACGAGAATAATGACCTAAGGACCTTTCTCGGTTGACTAGGTTTTTCTCTGTTAAAGAACACATAAAAGGTGTGTATAATATATATACGAGTTTAAAGGGGCTACCCTCAAGGGGGAGCCAACTTGGCTACTCCACCCTTATTTTTATTTCTTAAGGTATTTTCCGTAAATACCTATGAGTATTTGGATCGCTATATGACACCATGTTCTCATTCAAATTTCGACTCAATTTGAGACTCATATCCCATCCATCAAGCATGTCCAATTTTAACAGTCTCAGACTTGCTGAAATCGATACATTCTAGATAGATGGGTTAGGAATGTCCTTTTCACATGAAATTTGAATGAAAAGACGGTGTCTAGTGGACTAAATCCCCCAGGTGTTTTCATACAATACCTTTTGAAAAGGATGGGGGTAGCCCCATTAAACCCCATATATATTCATATATAGTGTTCCTCAATATATGTAAGGATCCCCTTCAAATGAGATGGGGCTCACCATCCCTATGGTGAGCTATTAACAAGATTCATAGGATCTCGATCCAATTGGTGTTTCGAAAAGATATCCAAAATGGTATTTTCATCATCTCAGTTCATTAAATTCGAATTTCATTTAACAGTTTAAATTTACTATTTTAGGTTTGTCTCGGGTTTGGTATTTTCTTTAATAACATTCTTAATTAATTTCCAATTTCGTTCTCAACGAATTGGGTTTAACCATATATTTGAAACTCCAACAGGTTTTTGTAGAAATAATTTTCAACTTTGTAATTTTTGTTACCGAGTCAATGATTTTTAGTAAAATGGATTAACTCTTTTGTAAAGGTTGTTTGATTCTTTGAAAATTCGTGCTCATTTTTGTAAGTATTTGTCTGTAACATGTTATAATTGCAATATTCACGCTCCATTCGTAAAATTCATTCTCTTTGTAACATTCGTATGTTACCTGCAAAAATAGAAAGGCATTTAATAATTTATCAATTGATTTATAGAAAACGGAAATTTATCAGCCGGTTTTGTAAATTCTGCCCAGTCCTTTGTAAGGTAATACACGAATTAACAAAGCATGAAACACAAATGTAAATCCACGTGGTGAGATTTGTAAAAAACAATATGAGATTTGTGTCATCCTCCGCTCGCAACCCCCCTCCGTGCCACCTCCTCAGCCATTCTCTTCCACATTGTCGGCCCAGAGGACCACACCTCCTCCTCCACGTCGTAGACTGTGCCTCCTCCTCTGACATTCTATTCTGTGCCCCCCTCTTCTGCCTTCCACCTTCATGCCCCCTCCTTTACCCTTCTCCTCCACGTTGTTGGCCTGGAGGACTGCATCTCCTCCTCCTACAACAACAACAAAGCCTTTTCCCACAATTAAGTAGGGTCGGCTACATGGATTCTTCGCCTCAATTCAGATCCATCTTGGGTCAATCTCGGGCTAATATCCAAAAACTAAGATCCCTTCGTATAGTCTCTTTCCAGCACTTCTTAGGCCGTCCTCGTCCTCTCTTAGCCGGCTCAACATCCCAACACTCGCATCTCCTAACTGGTGCATCCGCTAATCTTGTTTGCAAATGACCAAACTATCTTAAGCGGTTTTCTCGCATCTTATCCTCAATCGGAGCTACACCAACTTTCTTTCTGATTGCATCATTCCGAATCCGATCTTTACGTGTGTGTCCACACATCCACCTTAACATTTTCATTTCTGCTACAACCATTCTCTGCACATGTCTATAGTTCACAGGCCAACATTCAGATCCATAAAGCATAACAAGTCTCACGGCTGCTTTGTAAAATTTTCCTTTAATTTTTAAAGGTATTTTCTTATCACAGAGAACAACAGAGGCTCCTCTCCACTTTAGTCAGCCTGCATTTATTCTATTAGTAACATCTCCATCAATTTCCCCATCCTATTGCAAAATAGATCCCAGATATCTAAAAGAATCTATCTTCTGAATGTTATCGTCACCAATCTTCACCTTAATTCCTTCACCATTGCTTCCATCAAAGGTGTACTCCATATATTCCATCTTAGCCCTACTTATACGAAATCCTTTAGTCTCCAATGCATGTCTCCAGACCTCAAGCTTCTCATTTACTCCATCTCTAGTCTCGTCAATCAACACAATATCATCATCAAATAACATACATCAATGTAACTCATCCTGAATGTGACTTGTCAACTCTCCATAATCAAAGTAAAAGAAATGGACTCAAAGTTGAACCTTGATGTAAACCAATGTTGATGTCAAAATAGTCAGTCTTCCCAGTCGGAGCCCTTGCACAAGATAAAGCCCTATCATACATGTCCTTTATGGGGTTAATGTATAGGACATGCACTTGTCTCTTCTCCAAAACTCTCCACAATATCTCTCGTGGGACAGAATCATAAGCCTTCTCCAAATCAATAAAGATCATATGAAGGCTCTTCCTTTTAGCTCTATAAATCTCCATTGTTCTCCTCAGCAAATGGATGGCTTCAATGGTTGAGTGGCCTAGCATGAATATGAATTGATTTTCTTTTACGTTGGAAACTTGCCTCAGCCTTCTTTCGATCACACGTTCCTAAATTTTCATAGTGTGACTCATCAGCTTGATACCTCTATAATTTGAACAATTTCGAATGTCTCCTTTATTCTTGTAAAGAGGCACCACGATACCCCTCCTCCAATCTTCAGGCACTTTCTTTCTTCGCCAAATAACATTGAATAGATTCGTAAGCAAAGTCAAACCGTGCTCACCTGAAGCTCTCCATACTTCTACAGGGATGTCATCCGGTCCCCTCCTCCGCCCTTCTCCTCTGTATACAACCTTGAAGCCTACCATCACAACACGCTGGCTTGAAACGTCCACCTCTACCACACACATCCTTAGGTTCCAGATCTCCAGGTTGCACTGCTTTGCGAGATATGTCGTCATCGCAGAGAGAGGGAGAGAGAGGAGATAAATTAGGCCATATAGTTGTCACATTCTATATTTAGAACGTGACGACATCACCAAAGTGAGATTTCAAGCATTAAAATAATATAATTAATACACCAGTAATTATAGCCATGTGATCTAAAATAGAGGGATGAGATGGATAGCTCACCATGGGAATGGTGAGCCCCAATCTCATTTGAAGTTTCATTAATATATATATATATATATATGGAACCTTCAGATGAGATGGTATCTTTCCTTTGATTAAGAAAGCCTTCTGCCACATCTATTTGTTTTTAATCTTATAATTATAATTACTTTGCTCCAAATATCCAAGTCTCAAGGAATATTTTCCCAGACAAGCCGATGGGACATAAACTGTCTTTACTAATCTAATGCTCTTATATTTATTTGCCTTACTCTCACTCAATTGAAAAGAGAAATCCCTGCGTTGATCGCTTGCCATCCCCTCCTCCCCCAATCCCCTCCAACCCCCTATTAGATGCTGAAGCTGCTTGTTGGATACCCTTCTTCCTCGCAAGATAAGATCGATTGGCTAGGAAAGCACAACACAATCATACTAGTGCCATACCTAAACAGGACTGCTTACTTCGCTAAAATAACAAAGAGATATGACCTTTTATAAGCCGAAAAGTCACAAACTAACGTGCTCAATTTATATATTCTAGTTCCAAGAGAAAGCCTAAAGGAGGACAAGAACAACTAGGGATTGAGCCTAGCTATGAAGACAAGGGAAATCTCATGAACCCAAAATGGAATTAGCAGCTTTGCTTAGTTGAAGCTAGAACACAAGGGTGGCGAAGAAACTGATAAAAAACCTGTCGACCCAGCTTCCTAGATCCACATCAGCCAGTGGTGTAAGGACAACAAAGACAATCACCAATACTGGTGTAATAATGAAATAGCCGGGGAGAGTGTCGAGGGGATGGCCAAATGGGATCTAGCTCATTATAACCTATTAATATGTGTGAGAAAAAGCAGAACTTCTTTCTTGGATGAGTGTGGACTTGGTCTTCACCTTGTATACTTGTACTTAGATTGCTACCACTTCCTTATTATAATTTAGGCAATCTCTAATTACTATATAGGTCAAGATATCCCTTTAGTGGAAAATAGCCATGATTCACTCCCAGTGAAATAGCAGCCACGACCCTTGATCCCGAACCTTTGAACAAATCCAAGTGTCTAGAGCTCTTTATGTAGTCTAGACCGTAACAAGTCCATGAACTTCCACCGATACACTCTTTGCCCCTTGATCTTTCCTTATGCCAATTCGACCCAACCCCTTTACTAGCTAAAGCTCCACGGTCTTTTGAATTCCTCATGGCTCGATGAGAAGAAATATATTATTAGCTAGAGACAGCAAAGCTATTTGTAAGGGGTGACGATATCCCACAAGCAGCACAGAGAAGGATGGCAAGAATAACTAGTTGGATGAGAAATCCCAAAGGTAGGAAGGTGTACGAAAAAGCGATGGCATCAAAGATATCAATCTTAGATAGGTTTATGGGCAACCTACAAACCAGTTCCAAAGTAGACTATTTTTCTCTTTTCTAACTTGATAAGTAGACACTATATAAAGACATCATTCAAAGTCTAGTTTTTTTAGACCAAGAGACGTGTCCACAAGCTAGAAAAGATTAGAAACAAGATAGAGGATGGTCATCTCGAAGATTTTACTCTGATGAAGGATGGGGCATTAAGCTTTCAAGAAAGATTATGTGTACCTAAAGATGAATGGCTGAAGAGAGAACTATTGTTAGAAGCTCATTGCACGAGGTTAACGATCCATCCTTAAAGCACTAAGATGTATCAAGATTTAAAGAAAGATTTCTGGTGATATGGTATGAAGAGAGATGTTACAGAATTTGTTAAGTGTTGTTTGGTTTGCCAACAAGTAAAGGTTGAACATCAAAGGTCTTCAAGATTGTTGCAACCACTTCCAATTCCTGAGTGGAAGTTGAAAGTATATATATATATATATGGATTTTCTGATCGGTCAACCTCATTCACTTTTGGGACATGATGCAGTTTGGATTATAGTGGATCGACTGATCAAATCAGCTGACTTCCTTCCTATCACGATTACTTATACACTTCCAAAACTTGCAAGTGTGTATATCAAGGAGATTGTTCGCTTGCACGGGGTACCGAAGGAGATTATATCTGATAGAGATCCTCGTTTTACCTCAAAATTCTAGAAAGAATTGCAGAAGGATCTTAGAACAAGATTGAATATCAACACCGCCTATCATATCCTCAGATAGATGATCAAACTGAGAGAACTATAAAACATTATAAAATTTGTTGTGTTCTTATATGTTAGAATAGAAAGGAGTATGAGACGTGCACATTCCATTGATTGAATTCACTTACAACAATAACCACCATTCTAATATAGGAATGACACCATATGAAGCCATATATGGTACTTGCGTCAGACTGAAATAGGAGAAAGGAAGATGTGGGGACTTGAGATGGTTAAAGAGATTACTGATGTGATCCTGAAGATCAAGAAGAAGTTGTTGGCAACTCAAAGCCATCAGAAGAGTTATTATGACAGTCGGATGAGAGATGTATAATTCATTGTCGGAGATTTGGTGTTCGTCAAGGTATCTCCTATGAAGGCCACTCAAAGATTTGGAATCAAAGGAAAGCTAAAACCAAGATACATTGATACTTTTGAGATACTCGAATGTATAGAACCAATGGTATATAGGTTGGCGCTCCCACCACACTTATCCGAAGTGCATAATTTGTTTCACATATGAAACCTAAGAAAGTATATTCCAGATAGTATCTATGTGATCTGGTATGAAGATTTACAATTAGAGCCCTTTGTCACATATCAAGAGCAACAGGTTGAGGAAGAAGAAGCTTCGCAAAAAGACATTGCAGGTAGTAAAGATTCTGTGGAGAGATCGAAAAAAACGACGAAGTTACATGGGAATTTGAGGATGAGATGCGTGCAAAGTATTCAACATTATTTATCATTAAATTTATGTCAAATTTCGAGGATGAAATTTCTTAAGGGGGTAGAATATTACCATTGAATGTAAAAAAAGTAACATTAATTTGGAAAAGTTGCAAGGGTATCTTGCAACTTCCCTACACAAATAGAAAAGGCGGAAAGGGGGACTCGAAAAACCCCATTCCAGTGCCCTTCGTCCCTTCTACCCGAAGCTGTGAGGAGAGAAAAGAAGAGAAGAGGAAAAAAGGAGAAGAGAAGAGAAGAAAAGGAGAAGAATATAAGAGAAAAAGAGAAGAAAAAAAGGAGTAAGGTAAGATTCTACTCCAAACCTTCTTCCCATTCCATTTTTCCCATATGTGTTGAGTTTGATTTGTGGATATTAGATTTTGATATAGTTTTAGGGTTGTGATAAAATGGGGTTTTCTATGGTGATCATGGATCCTATTTGATTTCAATGGAGAAATAATAAAACTTAGTTGACAAAATCTGTGGTGAAGATTTGATAGTTGCAATAAAATGGTCGTGCAAAAATATTGGGTTTTTGCTTTGCATGCAACAAATCTATGTGAGGGTTTGAGTTAGTGAACAAAGTGTGGATGGTAATGGGGGTTGGTGTTGTTGTAGGGGGTATTTGATTGTTGGAACAATATGGTGAATGATGTTAGAATTTGGATTTAATTTTTCATATAAAAATGTAATCAAATATTGTTAGAAAATCGGAAGCGGAAGCGTAACATGGAAAAATATAAACAAAATAAAGAAGAACGGGATTTTACGTGGAACCCTACTCCGTGAGGAGCGGGATGAAACCACGGGAGAAGCCCTCAACGGGGCATGCTATGCATTGCTTTTTCTCAATGGGTACAGGAGGTCTGGGGCTCTTTATATAGCATCTCCAGAGCCTCCAAGTCCCACCACTAGGCGGTATGGGACTAAACACTGGATGGGGTAAATGGATCTCCTCCAGGATCCATTTACCCTGCTACAACTCAATAAGCGCATACAACTTATGGTCCAACACTCCCCCTCAAGCTGGAGCATGCAATGCTCAGCTTGGACAAACAGACAGAAACTCAACTCAACGCTACAAGACACTACGGATAATATCAACCCAACGCGCACATGCTGCAGTCGAGGACGTTGCTTCTCATGCCATGCAGGTGAGGAGGACGAACGGGCTGGAGTGTGAGTCAACTGGACTCGGAATCTGACCGTCGAGTCTGAACTTGCGCCTGAAGTCTCCTCGTCGGAGAACTGGGTCTCTCCTATCTGGCTCAGAGAATGGTGCACTGCTCTGGTGTACCTATGATACCACATGAAAACCCTTGCCAACATATGGCATAGGGAATGGTCCTCTACTCTGGAGTCCCTATGGCTCACATGAAAACTCTGGTCTGACAACAAGAAGAATGATGGGGACCTCTGACAATGATGGCAACATATGCTCATCTGACAATGACCGCACACTCGTGCGTGTCTGAAACTGGAGACTCGGAAACAATGATCGTCGAGTCTGAACAACTGCGCATCAAACTGGGACTCGGAATCTGAACGTCGAGTCTGGAACTGCGTAAGAAATCTCTTCATCTGAACAACTTGTAGAGTCTGAAAAATATGGCTGGTCTGGAGACTGGCATCTGAATCTGGATCTGGAAGAATAGAACAGACCTGTGACTCTACATATATACTCCCCCTTTCTCCCATACTTGTCGGAAAAGGACATCGACTAAGTTGGGAGAAGACAAGATGAATAGGGGTAAAAACATGAACATCGACAAACTTGCGGCTTTTCTTCATTTTTTTAAGCCTTTTTTTTTGAAAACGCACATTTTTTTAAGCCGTTTCATTTTTTCGGCTTTCAATCATTTTTTTTAAATGTGTGTGGCTCTTTTATTTTATTGCACGCGACTCTCTTTTTTTTTGAAACAATTTCCTTTTTTTTTTCAACATTCTCAGCCCCACTTTTTCTTTCTTTCTTTCTTTCCCTTTTTTTTTAAACCTCTCAGCCCCTTTTTTTTAACAAAAAATAGCCATCCGGCCTAGCAGGCCCACTTGGGTCCTCCACCTCTCTTTTTTTTTATAACACACCCAGCCCGTTAGGCCTAAAGAATACTGCCCTCCATTTTTTTATAAAGCACGGCGCATGTGTTTAGGGTTCCCAATCGTGGGAACCCCCTTTCGAAACACACCCCCACCCGATGGGGTTTCCTGTCCTGCCGCCGCCGCCAGGAGCTTGAAGCTCCGATGCTTGGAGGAGCGCCGCCGTGGAACAGGAGGGAGGCATAGAGCTGTGGTGCGCCGCATGGAGGTCGCGCGGGCGCGGGGGAGTCTGCAACAGGGGAAGCTCGATCTGGAGCTGATGTGGGTGCGACAGGGCTGATGTATGGCGGCGGGGCCTGGACCGCCGCCACCGCCGGGGATGTGGGTGCGCGCCGCTCGTTCTGGAGCGTCGCCGAGGAAGGGGCGCCGAGAAGAGGCGGAGCCCCTCGTCGCGTCGAACGAGGCGGAAGACGATGGCGCCGCCTGGGCTGGATCTCGCGCCTCTGCGATGGTCTTCGATGGGAGCTAGATCACGTAGAAGGGTCGCGAGCACGTGGATGAGGGGAAGGCTGCGCGCCTGGGGCTGCGGCGAGGCTGGTGCGACGCCGCTTCGTCTGGAACTCCGCCTGGGGTTGCTGCACGATGATAAGAGGTGCGGCCTGGAAGAGGTGCCGCCAACCACCTGCGATGTCGAGCGCACGAGGTGCGCTGGAGATTCTCGTGCTCCTGGGCCTGAGATGCGCGTTGGGTTGAAGGGGGGCTCGAGCTCCAGTTGCACGGGTTTAAACGAAGGAGGCCTGCTGCCTCCTCCACAGAAAGGAGCGTCTTCGATGCGCCTGGAGGTTGCGCAAAGGCTCTGAAATGAAATGCCTAGGGTTCGGCAGCGGCAAGGGCACTGCCTGGAAGATGCTGCAGCTCTTGGACGATAAAGAAAACCCTAGAACTTGATTAGGATTAAAAAAACTGTAGAACCTCTCGATCTTTTGATCAATCTTGAACCACTAATCTTCTCAAATAAAACTTCAATGATAATCAAGAACGGTCTCTCGAAATAAAACTAACATAAAATCCTCGAGAAACGAACCTTGCTCTGATACCATGTTAGAAAATCGGAAGCGGAAGCGTAACATGGAAAAATATAAACAAAATAAAGAAGAACGGGATTTTACGTGGAACCCTACTCCGTGAGGAGCGGGATGAAACCACGGGAGAAGCCCTCAACGGGGCATGCTATGCATTGCTTTTTCTCAATGGGTACAGGAGGTCTGGGGCTCTTTATATAGCCTCTCCAGAGCCTCCAAGTCCCACCACTAGGCGGTATGGGACTAAATACTGGATGGGGTAAATGGATCTCCTCCAGGATCCATTTACCCTGCTACAACTCAATAAGCGCATACAACTTATGCTCCAACAAATATATATTCAACTTATTGTGGAATGCATAACAAGTGAGATGTGGCATGCTATTTTGTGGTTGCATGAAGGTTATTCTTAACTTGGTGGATGTAGATAGTAGAATGAGTTCCTTAATATTTGAGATTAGTTGTGTTACTAGAATGTGTTGGTTTTAATGATTAGAATAGAGATAACAACGGATATATGGATTCTTTTCTGCAATCAAATGGAGAGGATTAAGAGACATCATCATGTGAAGGTATATCTCACAAAATAGAGAATGTGAAAAAAAAAGTGATAAGTATACATATGTAGTTACATTGGTAGCTAATAATTTGGAGGATAATGATGGAAACTATGTTTTTCTTAGATGTGGATTTTAAGAGCATCATCTTAAATTTGAAAAATTTTCCACCGTAGGACATATTTACTTTAACTACATGGAAGAATAAAAATCTTAAGAAAAGTAGTGTATTAGAGGATGACTCTCAATATTATGGCACTGGATCTTGAATTTTTTTTGAAGCCCAAAAAAGGGGGAGACACTCAACGGTGTTCACCCTAGTATATTAATGAAAAAGAAAGGAAAAAAGTTGTACAAATGAGAAGATTGTTAAGAGAATTTCATAAATTATACTGGATTATACTTGGTGAGGTGAATGAAAAAGATGAGAGATGAGAAGACGAGAGGGCAAGGGATTAAAATCCTATGTAGAGTTATTGATCCTTAATTACATGTTCTCCAACAGTTTAGTCTATCATAATGTGATCATATTTATACATGCAACGAAGTCATACTCGGACGGGTTGTTCTGGAGTTTGAACGTCGAGACTGCTCATATCGGAGGCGAAGATCTCCTTGATGTAAATAATGTTTTTACCATTCCTCTTGCCTAGTTGGTTGTCTATTAAGTGATTGTATTTTTAGACCATGTGGATACCTAAATATTAAGTTAATATTAGGACACATGGAAAAATTAATGAGAATCAATTACATTGGGAAATGTATTTAATTTTGTTAGAAAATCGGAAGCGGAAGCGTAACATGGAAAAAGATAAACAAAATAAAGAACAAGCGGGATTTTTACGTGGAACCCTACTCCGTGAGGAGCGGGATGAAACCACGGGAGAAGCCCTCAAAGGGGCATGCTATGCATTCAACTTTCTCATCAGTTACAGGAGGCCTGGGGCTCCTTATATAGCTTCCACAGGGCCTCCAAGTCCCACCACTAGGCGGTATGGGACTAAACTCAGTGGTGGGGTAAATGAATCTTGGAGGGATCCATTTACCCACCTATTACATAAGTGACGCATGCTCCAAATACTCTAACACTCCCCCTCAAGCTGGAGCATGCAATGCTCAGCTTGGACAAACAGAAAGACACTCAACTCACAATACATGACACTACAGACAATATCAACCCAACGCGCACAACTGTTGCAGTCGAGGACGTTGCTTCTCATGGCGTGCATGTGAGGAGGACGAACGGGGCTGGAGTGTCTATCTGGCTCAGAGAATGGTACTCTACTGTGGAGTCCCTATGATACCACATGAAAACCCTTGCCCTTAATGGCATAGGAATAGTCCTCTGCTATGGAGTCCCTATGACTCACATGAAAGCTCTGGCCGACCAACAAGAATGACAAATGATTGACATGCGTCATCGTCGAGTCTGAATCTGGAATCTGGATCATCTGAATAATATCTGTGACTCTACATATACTCCCCCTTTCTCCCATACTTGTCGGAACATGAACATCGACAAAGTTGGGAGAAGACAAGATAAATAGGGGGTAAATAACAAGAAAATGAAACTTGCGGCTTTTCCCTTTTTTTTTCTTTTTTTTCTTTTTTTTAAGCCGTCATCATCCCTTTTTTTTTTGAAAACATTTTTTTTAAAGCCGTTTCATTTTTTTACGACTTTTGCAAACCTTTTTTTTTGAATTACGTACGGCTTTTTTTTAATACACGCGCCTTTTCTTTTCGTTTTTTTTAATATCTCTGGGCCTCCCCCCTCTTGTTTCCTTCATTCACACATTTTTTTTAAACAAAACAACAAAAAAAATCAGCCCAAAATAAAGGGCCCAAACAGTGGACCCAAAAAAGAAATAACTCATACTCCCCCTCTATTTTCCATAATCGGGCCCCTCTCCCTTCAAATATTAGGGTTCCTGTAGATGGGTAACCCATCACATGATGCGCCGGCGAGGGACTCGGCGCCGCCCTTTCAGTTGGATGATCTCAATGGCGCGGGAGAGGTGCCTGCGGGAAGATGTGCCGCCACTGCGCGGGGGGGGGGGGGGGGGTGGCTGCGCCTGCGAGAACTGCTCCTGGAGCGATCGCTCCGATAGGCCTGGAGAGAGGAACCGCGCGCCGCCTGCGCGTTCGACCTGGGAGGCAAGAGGGGGTTCCGCCAGCAAGGGCTCGCCGCCTGCCTTGTACCATCGCCGCCTGGCGTTTGCAAGGGAGGATGATGGCAGCACGCTAGAGTTCCCTGAGGAAATGGGGATATGCGCCTGTGAGAGTTTTAGCGTGCCATGGATTCTGATTTGAGGAGGCGCAACTTGCGTGAATAAAAAAATGCGCCTGTGAGCAGTTGTCTTGTTGATGCTAGCGGGTCCGCCATCAACCGAAGAGGAGCGGCCATCACTGCCGCTGGAGTTCTGCCACCGCATTCTGGATCAGATCTACGTTTGGCGGCTGTCGAATTGAGATGCGGCGACTGTAGTGGAGAGGCTCTTCAGAAACTTGTTGAAAAATAGGGTTTCAAACTGAAAACCCTAGAATATAAACTTGAACTCGTTCACGAACAAAAAACAGACAATATTCTTCATGAATCGTTTCCAAGAACAAAGAAAATGAATCTTGAATAAAATAAGAACTTGAAATCCTCAAGAATCAACCCGCTCTGATACCATGTTAGAAAATCGGAAGCGGAAGCGTAACATGGAAAAAGATAAATAACAGAAAACAACAGCGGGATTTTTACGTGGAACCCTACTCCGTGAGTAGCGGGATGAAACCACGGGAGAAGCCCTCAAAGGGGCATGCTATGCATTCAACTTTCTCATCAGTTACAGGAGGCCTGGGGCTCCTTATATAGCTTCCACAGGGCCTCCAAGTCCCACCACTAGGCGGTATGGGACTAAACTCAGTGGTGGGGTAAATGGATCTTGGAGGAATCCATTTACCCACCTATTACATAAGTGACGCATGCTCCAAATACTCTAACAAATTTAGATAGAGCCTTGAGAAGCTAAAATACGAAAAACACGTGGTGAAAAAAAGAAGAATGAAATAAGAAAAGTTTGGGACTTTGCTCCTTACCGGCCAAGGTAGATCTTTCGAAACGAAACTCGTTGCATAGCGCATGATAAGGAGACTGGTCGGATAGTAATCCGTGATAAATCATAAGTAAATTACAGGCCTGGAAAGTAAACGAGAATGAGTGAGTCGAGTGAATATATGGATAGTCACTTAAGAAGTGACGATTTCTCACTCCGTCCAGGTAATGGACATGTGCTAGACACTCGAAGGTTAACGAATCAAGGGAGCGCTAGTAGGTTAGGGTACCTGCTAGATACATGTAATCTTAACCACTAGGGAATTCTCGAGATGAGTTACACAATAGATACAATAACAATTAATACCAATATTATAAAGATTGGTAATGAAAGAAAAGTGAATGGTGAATGATTAAATAATGAAGAAGGGAAAAAAGGAAAAGAAAACTTTCACCGGCCAGGGTAGATCTTCTCGATCGAAACTCGTTGCATAACGCAAGATGAGGTAACTGATCAGATATTAATCCGTGATAAGTCACAAGTAAATTACAGGTTTGGAAAGTAAACGAGAAAGAGTTAGTCGAGTGACTATAGGGATAGTCACTTGAGAAGTGATGACTTCTCATCCCGTCCAAGTAATGGGCATGTGCTATACACTCGAAGGTTAACGAATCAAGGGACTGCTAGTAGGTTAGGTTATCTGCTAGATACATGTAATCTTAACCACTAGGGAATTCTCGAGATGAGTTACACAATAGATACAATAACAACGATCAAAACCAATATTATGAAGATTGATAATGAAAGAAAAGTGGATGATGAATGTTTAAATACCGAAGAAGGAAAAAAAGGAAAAAGAAAATAAAACTTTCACCACTTGTAGAGTATAAAACTATTACTTTTCATCCTAGTTATGTCTTTTAGATGTCCTAGCTGAGCCTTTGCTCACATCCCTAGTTGACAACTCAACTCAGGTGATGGTCAAGACTCGCATCACCGCGTCGAAGTCCACCGACTGCCTCGACTCCAACTCCATCCACGTTCAGCACTGACACACGCAACTCTCCCACTCACCGTCATGTCCGTAGCCCCTCGAGAGGATAGCGAGCCGAGCATTACCTCCTCGTACAACATCCAAGGGGAGGAAGATAGGATCCTCGTCATGCTTTTGGAAACCATAACGATGATGATCAATCTCACTTCGAGGTTGGAAGCTATGATTCGTTATCGTCGTCAATATCAGTCATTCCATGATGAAGAATAATGAAAGATGATAAATTTGGGAAGAATTTTTGCTGGTTTTTGTGATCACAAGTGGGGATGCAATTTTTGTAGACCATTATGAATATGAACTTATGATGTTATTCTAAACTATGTATAACAAGTAGTTAATTTAGCTTAATTGTTGGAAACACTTCCTTTTGTATAGCTAAGAAAACTTGTTGGAAAATTTAGGTGTTGATGGAAGTGCGTGGATATATTCAGCTGTACAAATCTATCCATATGTTTTTTTGTATGTCCTTGAGGTTTGATTGAGAAGTTAGAAATCTGAATTGTTATATTCTTGTTTTTCTTTCCTTGGTAAATTTGTGGGGCAGCAGGTTATAATCATCACGTGTCGATCAAACCCAACTGTATTGGGTATAGAGGATAACGACGTGACATTCAGAGGTCTGATTTGGGTCCTAAATGGCATTATATTGGGTCTTTTTTGGTGAAATCAGACCTTATACCTTTTTCGCATGCCCTCGATTGATGGGAAAAGTTGTATGAATTTACACATACAACCAACCCCCTATAAGTTTGTGTAGACTCATTTAGATCGGTCTACAACCCTAGTTGAGCTCCATCTTGGACTGCTTATCATCATGTCAGAAAACAAGGGTGGTATCTTCTCTTTGTCCGGTGCCTTCAATGGCCAGGCTCCCATCGTCAAGATGGATGGGACCAACTATGAGTTATGGTCTATGCAGTTTATGACCCTGATGCAGTGCAATAACAAGGAGCACATTCTAACATAGCCGACATCGACGGATAAGACTACGGAGAATACTTCATAGAAGCAGGATGACGCATACGCACGTATTTGGTTCTCCAGTATTCTCATCATGGAGACAACCAATGATATTGTGAATCAACTCACTGCCCAACCAATGTGGGATATCCTGACAACCACTTATGACCAGACATTTTGGTCACTTAGCACTTGGAGCGTTAAACACCTTTCACAATACTGATCGTATACATGCAATTGTAATTAACAATAACAACACCATATACTCATATATACTGAGTTGCATATATAGTTTTAAACCACACGTATGTATTTCAATGTTGGATATGATGTGGTGTAAGTCAAACCTTCTATTTTTGCCTTTATTTTAACAAACAAGTACATATTCTTATTCACTAATTAGTGAACATAAGAAACCTAATTTTTTGAAGGAAAATATTGAGTTTTATAGTCATTTTTATGTGCTCGGGAGATATCAACTCCTAATTTTTCCAAAACTTCCCTATTCTGGGCTTTGACAAAACAAAAACAAAATCTGGAATTTAAGGCCATGGACCCATTTGCAAGGACATAAGCTATAGTCACAACCGAACTCTAACTCATAGTTATTAAATAATTGGTTGTTTTTTGTCATGTAATCAATAGCCTATTGCTTAGCCATTTCTCTACAAAAGAATTATAATTTTTGTCGTTCAAAGTATCTCTCTACCTTGGAGAGAGGCTTGAAGTTCTTGTGCTAGGTTTGATATTTCCATCAGACCACGTTCACTATTAATGTCAAATTCGATCGATGGTTGCAGATTTCTAACCCTATGAACACCTAGGTCATCTCGTCTTGGTTTCATGGGCCAAGACTTCTTGTCAAACTAAATCCCATTAGCTATCAATATCAAGAAAGTCTGAGTGACCAATCACATATACATGAGAGAAGATTGATTGATTATGTTATTATTGATGATAGACTACCCTTGAAATATGAGCCTGATGTGACTGACCACTTTGATTTAGGTGATTGATCACACCCAAAACATGAACCATCACTTACTGAATCATGTCAATCTGAATGATTGATCAAGATTGTATCCTTTTGTGATCGATCATGTTGGTTTGAGTGACTGGTCATCCTCTGTCAGGAAAAGAACAAGAGGCTCTCATGATCCATCATTCTTGGAAAATTGACGGGTCACAGTGCCGTGAAAGAGAAAAAATCCCTTACCCCATAACGATGTTCTCCGCCTATAATCTCACTGGAGGATTTTCATGCATAATTCCATGAATCCTAAAGTCAGCATGGTATGCCAGATTTCCATGCAAGTGTGATAATCATCAACCAAACAAAAACCGATGCTTCTGTGGATACACTCATCATGTATCAAGTACATGTGGTTGTGGAAGCTCCAAATCAAGATCACGTTGGTCTTGATACCAAGTATAAAACGATAAACAACACAATCTACCAATTGAGGCATGCGATGTAGAAACCCCATGAGATCAATGACCTAAAGGTCTCTCTCAGATGGCTAGTTTTTTTATTTGTTAAAGAACAATTGTGGCAAGTGTAAAATATATGCAAGGGCAGTTAAATAGATCCACATTTGACTTCGTGGGTTGATGTCAAAGAGGATGAAGTTAAGGGCTCTTCTTTCCGCATAGTCTACATCCTCAATTCAAAGAGGGGTCGTGTAACTAGTCAATCAATCACAAAGACCACCGCCAATATATGTGAGCCGGCAGCAAGAACTCACTCAGTCCAAGAAAAGATGATCAAGCATGACGATCAAGAAAGAAATAGTAGAACACTATATAAAAAACTTCACTAGGTCAGGGCAGATTGAGAGGTCTAGGTTGGGTCCGACTTCTTCGCTATAAGCCCGCTTTTGTGCCCTCTCTTTCTCTCTTTTTACTAGGCGTTAAACAACAACTAATCGTTAAAGCGTGTTTTTTATCATCTCGTATGGCGTTCGTACGTCCACGGCCTATCCCTCCCTTATGGTATGGTCCCTACCATCGGGCTGATTTATCGTAGAAGAAGACAGAAAAGCACACAGACATGTGTGATAGACTTTCGATGACTGCTTAGTACATGCCAATCCTCAAGAAGCAACCTAGATAACCAATGTACGAACCCTTTTCACTTCTCTTCTTCCTCGTCTACTTTCTTATTTAAAAATTTCTTTGAATGTTATGAAAACTTTGATATAATTTAGAGGCATTTATATATCCTCAAACTATTATATTAGAAAGCCTGGATAAATAATTCTCGTCGAGCCTGAGGGAGTAGGATAAGACGAAGGTCAATAGTGCTTGCTTTATCTCTTTCCTGTGAGGATAGAGTCGTGCAAGCCGTGCATAAGGCATGCAGGGAGCAAGCCGTAATATGAATATATAGTAGCAGAGTGGGGTTAAAAACAAGCTCGTTATCGCTCGTAGTATCAGAACAAAGCATCTTACTGAATAATCCTCAATCCCCTTGGAAAGATTATACATTATGCCTCGGATATCTGCAACAACACAACGAGCTTTGACAGGGTCAAGGTCATGATTGATATCACCAAGCCACTGGCAAAACAGCTTTATGTCAAGACTCTAGATGGGAATATTATTAACCTTCCCCTCATATACGAAGGATTACCTCGATTCTGCACATTTTGCGGAAGACTTGGCCACGTCTACTCATGGTGCGACCAGATTATAAAGGGGAAAATGCTTCTAAGTACAGTTGCCTCAGAGGAACTGAAGCTAATAGCAGAAGAAAAACTGAAACCGAGATTCCCGTCAGAACTGAAAGCAGGATCAAAAGAGAATAGATCCCCCTGTATAAGCAAAGTTGTGAACCACATATATATCAAGCATTAGAGGCAGGCATGATACACCAAATGGGAACTCATCCTTCCCTCGAACCAGATTTGCACACCAAAGGTCCTAGCCTACCGAAACTATATCTCACCACTCCTAAAAGGCCATCCAAGAAGTTCTTCAATGATCAAAACATCGCCTGCGAAATTCCTAATGGAAACTACTAACCAAGATGTCTTTATGCGTGATATTATAACATCCTCTAATGCAAACACTTCTTTTACCACCACCCGATTCTCCTCATGTGCCCCCACCTCCATCACAAACCACCCATCTATAGCCACCCTAGCAGATACCGGTAGCAATTGCATACACCCAATTGTGTCTCGCTCACCTCTCGAGAAAGACCACCAGAAGCCTTGCAATCCTAGCACGACCAATGACCCCAGCCTACAGGCCCTTCACACACAAAATAAACGAGGCAAGAAATACAGTTTCCTCAGCCCATAATCTAGCAGCATATGCTATTTGTAATGATGTAACTGGTGAATGGTCTAACCAGACCGCTCCTCGCTTATTGTACTTCATCATCAAGAACTAATGGAAAGAGTTTCCAATTTCAAAAAAGAAAAGAGGACATCCATCAGCCATCCATCAGCCATGACTATGTTGTAACTGCTGTCTTCAATTTAAATATGAATGATTTGCTTATTTAAATGATTTGCGGTACAGATGGACGTTTAAAGGATGCACACAGCACTGGGAAGAGAACCATCTACTACCATCACCTCATGATGACAACCTATTTTCCATCATATAGATTTGTATTTCCCAAAGTGGAAGGAATCATAAATGATGTAATTGTGATCCCTGTATTGTTTAAGCAATTACTAAACACCCAGAGTCTCAGGTCCATCATAACGAACACACGTCAACCCAGTTTTGTTTATTAGGTCAATGAAAAATTACAATTTGACTAAATAACCAGCTTTCTTGTCTCAATTGACTTCTCTGCTTTTCCGATCCCAACTTCACCATTATTCACTATGTAGGTCGTGATTAAGGACCTAACAACGGCACAATTCATATCCCTACAACTTTGCTGCCATATCAGGATGCAAACATCCACCAATTTATATAGTATTTAACAGCCACCTCGGGAGAGTCAGCATTCATCAAACCAATTGCCAGTGGTATCGAAAACATATCCTCAGGACACGAACATCACAACTAAAATTTGCATGCTCGTCCTATACGCTACGTGGATTAATTGACCCAAACTCCTCGAAAGAAAGCCGTTATGGAACTTTGGTTAGATGAATATATGCGCATATAACTAAATCTGGCATTTCTACGCGAAGAAACGATTACTAAAATTCCAAACCATCAACCAAGCGAGAAATAACCCACTTATTCTTTCGTCCTTCCCTTGTTACAAAAACTATTGAAGCAACCAGTAGTCAACAAAAGGTGGTTCTTCCAAGCATAATTCTGCAGAGAACAAGAAACTACTTTTCATTCACTGCCATCCAAAAAAAAGTCTGCAGATGAAGAACCCAACTCGGAATAATCAGAAGTACCATCATAAATCCCAATCAAACCGACACAAGACGGAATATTTCTTGAAGATCCAGTCAGATGGCATAGAGAAAACGAGAACAAAAGGTCGAGTCCAAAAAAACGTAAAAAAAATCCACAGCTGTAGCAGAGAACTGGAAGAGGAGCAGAGGGGTTGTCACGAACCAGAGAGACGCGGAAAGGAGCGCCAGCCGACGAGCGACGAGTGTTGGTGGGGTTAGGCAAAGTCTTTGGCTTGCTTCTGCTCTCGCTTAATCTCTCTCTCTCTCTCTCTCTCTCTCTCTCTCTCTCTCTCTCTCTCTCTCTCTCTTCTATGAATTGATCGATCTCTACCACCATCTCCCTCTCCCTCCCCTCCGTGTGGCGTTGAAGGAAAGTGACGGTTGCGGACTTAGAAGAGTAAACGGCTCTGTGCAGGGTGGAATTACAAAGGCAGAGCACCGTCCGATCCTCATCTAGCGGCTTCACTGCGTTACAGCTGGTGCTGTAACAGCAGAGGACCTACGAAGGATCTGCGTAAGGGGAACGCTTGGACTTGCTTTCTTTTTCTCAAATTTGACCAACAAAGGTTTCCAGCTATATGTATGTTGGATTATTAAGCTGCCCCCACACCCACCCCCTATATTTTATGTATGCATAAATCCACCACATGTATGTAGCGTCATATACCCAAAATTCATCTCTTTCCATTTTTTTCCCATGTCATTTTTTCCCATGTCAATTATCTATGTCCAAGGGTTCCCAAGATGGTTTTTTTGCCGGAAAGGAATTACAGTGGAAAGGAATAAATACAAGAATGAACTCAACAATGGAATTAAAAGAAACAAGCTTTTCCACTCCATTGTTCGGTTCATTATGAGAATGAAACTTTTAATACAAGATAAATTCCTTTATTATGTTTGAGAGGAGAATAGAGAGGAAAGAAGTTAACCTTTCTGTTGATATATTTCGTGAGTATAGAATAGAATCACTATCCTCAAATTTATTTTTTTTCATGTATTCGGTATATTTAATATAAAGCATCAACAATTAGATTGGAAAAGAGATTTTTCTAGTTGTACTAAAATATCAACATGAAAAAAAATTACATAAGGAGTATCTTTATACAAACAAATACGGATACATCAAATTGCAATATGTTATTAATATGTACAAATTTAAAAAATAATATGGATAATGATCACTTTGGTATCCATATATATATAAACTACTTTTGATAAAACTATTATAAAATAAATATATTTTGTATTCTTATTTCAACTAGATATATCTTTTACCAATTTTAATGTGGGAAAAGGACGTGGATATATCTGATCTGTTTCCAAACATGTTTATGCATATTTCAAAATTTGATCGACTTCAAAATGGATACATATAAATATATCATTTTGATATTCGTAAAATAATGTATCGATATTAGATCTATTTGGAAACCTTTTTCCTTACAACTTTTATGTAATAAAAATAAGTAATATATTTGTCTCATCTTGATAACCCTTGTACCAACTTCAATACATCCTTATCTGATCCATTACCATATCCATTACTTTTTTTGACATATCCATACATGTGCGCTCTGCGCTTCACGGGTGTGTGTGCATACATACATAGATTCATCATACATGCATACATAAATTTATATATATATCACACACACATATCCATTTTAAGTTGATACAGATGTGTATAATGAATTGGTATTCATAGATATCTATATCAATATCTATAATTAATTTAATATAAATGATATGAAATAATAAATTTACTATACTTATTTCATCTATATATCCCCTTATGCCAACTTTAATTTGCAAACACATGTGTACACCCACACACGTATGATCTATCATCACAAATATTTTATATATCTATATCCATAACTATTTTAAAATAGATACATATATGAAAAATACTTTGATATCATTAAATATCTATGTCGGAATACATATATTTGTCTTAACAAAGTTATAAATAAAATTTGTGATCCTATGCTATGTAACTTTTATGAAATAAATATATTTGGTATATTTGTCTCATTTAAATGTCACGCGCACCAATTTTAATATGCACATAGATATGGATGCATCCATATCTGATGAATAACATCCATTTTATACACATTTTATGCATATTGGCATTCATTTGAAAATAAATACATGTACAATATCATTTTCCCATATAATGAATAAGGTAGCATATCTAACCATTTATGTATCTATGTGGAGATATTTATCATAATGGCATATGAAATAAATTCCCCTCGCATGTGCAAAGAATGGAATCAAATTTCTATGCCCATGTATTGGGAATTGGATTTCTATTGTATTTGTTATTCTTACTTTACTATAACCTAACAAGCATGCGAATTGAATCGATGAAGCAATGATGGTTCCATCCCCAATCAAGCGTAATATATGCAATCTAAGGGATTTTTATGCTTTGATGTAGACTTTGTCGATTACATAACTACCTTTGAAATCTTTTGTAATTACAATATGGGTCATGTAATCTTACTTTTAAACCGTTGACCTTACCGTCAAACTTGATTATCCAAGTGTGCCTACCCCTCAAAGGATCCAGATTCGAATCCAAAGGGGGACGTTCAGACCTTCAAAATTATCAGGCCTATTATTCAAAAAACTATTGTAAAGTAAGAAAATCTTTTGAAAATTAAGTTGTATTTTTTTCCACCCATTCATCCCCTACATGCATGCATACTGCATGGACAGACATACACATGCATTACACGTGCATGTAAATCGGTAAAATCCGTAATCTAATTCAATCTGTTATCAAGGGATTGGATTGGCGATGAATATGCGATTCATCACTCTAAAAGTCCCGACAGAGCTTTGTTCCCGAGCAATTAGATGCATATTTCCATCTATTGTGCATTATTTGCATTCTTGCATTTAGAATTAATATTCACATTTCAGCATTCGCATGTGCATTAAATAAGAAGCCAACATCATTTGTACATAATCACTTGTATATTATCATATTTCTAATATTTTTTATTTATTTTATACTTGTGTACATATTACTAACACTAATAAAGGAAAAATATCAAAAAATTACTAACTTGAAAAATCGATCAATAAAATCTAAAAGCTAGGTTGAGACTAAAAACCTTCAAACGTGCATATCTTCCTCATACAGTATCTGATTTAGGTCTACTCACTTTTAAAATAATATACATTCAAAGGCCTTCAAAACAAGATCAATTTCATAAAAATCGGAGCTCGTTTGCAAAATTTGGATTTTGGGACCAAGGTGTACATTGTATATAATGTACATATTCTTCTTTTGTTATTTTTTATTTACTTTTCTTATTTGCAAAAAAATCCAAAAAATCATGTTTGTGTTTTATTTTATCTTTAGTATTTTATTTTATTTTTAGATTGTAAATATCTTTTATTAAAAATACAAAAAATTAAATCAGAAAAGTAAAAAAAAGTGTACATAGTGTTTTTATGGACCTACTTTCGTAAATCTTCCATTTTATTTTCTTCTTTATTTTATTCTCTTATTAAAGTATGCTAATATTTATATTTTATTTAATTTCCATTCTCTACAACAACCACCCATCCAACTCCGACATTCCACCATTTTTTAACTTCTAATTCAACTCCACCATTTTATTAACCTCCTTCCCATGACTTTTATAACTTCTCATTTTTTTCTCTTTATGTACATCGCATCCTCCTCATTTTGCGCTTGATCCATCTTTATGTGAGGAGAGCCTAGTTCCCAGAGTTGAATCTGTGACAGAGATGCAACCACGGTCGAGCGACGACAACCCTCTCTCCAGTGAGATCCGTTGGTTTCTTGGCCAACATCGCAGCCGCATCCGCACGCTGCCCGAGCTCATAGCTCGCTGGCGATTCGAGCGAAGACTGTGCTTCTCGTGAGCACTTCCCATGCGATTACCTTCTATCGCAGGTAAGTATTTGTCATTTCTCTTTTTATTTTATTTTATCTACATTTTATTTCCTTGTTGTTTCACCACCACATAATCACCTCCACCATACCATCTTCATCATATTACCATCATCATCTCCCCTTCATCCTCATTTTTATTTTATTTCCTATTTAAGAAAACTAAAAAAATAAAAAATAATATTTTAAAAAGTAATTCACAACAACAGAGAAAAAAAATCAAAAAAATTAAAAAAACAACAAGTAGCGACCTGGACGCCACCTCCAAGCTGCCACCTCCTCCGCCACCATGGACGACCAGCCACAGCCGCATGCGGCCAACCCACGCCTCCTCCGCGGCCTCGGCCTGCTTCCTCGCCGTCGTCGCCTTCCATAACTTGGTGCAGCTGAATGCTACGGTCCACCTCCAGCCCCCATGCTCCAGCCTCCACCTCATCGCAGAGGTGTGGCCGCGGCCCTCGCCCAACGCTGCCCCAGCCTCTTGCTCGTGTGGTCGCGCCCAACCACTACACAAGCTCCTCCTGATCGCACGCCCCAGGCTGCACCACCGCAGCCACCCGTCCTCCCTCCATCGCTTCGTTGGCTCTTCCCTCCGCTAGCAATGACCCGCTGCTCCTCCGCCTGCGGCGAGGTCGTGCGCCGCCGCTCGGCCGGTCGTGCCCCCGCAAGTCGTCGCCAGCCCCTCAAATATGCGCCTTCACCGCGTCTGGAGAAGAAGGTCCATATCTTTATTTTTTTTAATTTTTTGTAAAAAATTGTATTTTTATTTTATTAGATTTCTATTACTGTAAATTAGCCCATGTTCATGTTTTGTTTGTGAGTTTTCATTTTCTTTATTACAATCAGGACCCTATGTTTATGCATTAATTTGGATATACATTTTGCATCATTTATTTTCATGAAAAATATTATGGTGTTGAGCAACTAATTGTCTATCATGTGAATATTTATTTGGATTTTTATGAGTTTTGGGTAATTAATTAATATTATTTAAGTGAAAAATTCCATATTATACCAATTTGAACTCTCAAATTCATATCTAACACACAGTTGCTCCAAAAATTCCTTAAAAATCACAAATGATGCCTTGACATGTGCTCATCTTATTTGGAGTTGTCTTGTTCCTTAAATAAATTGTAGAGTGATTTTCGTAAATTATTTTTAATTAAATCCACACACATTATTTTTACGAAATTTTAAATCTCATGGATTCCACATATAAATACCTTTTTGAGATAATTCACTCTCTGGCTAATTTGATATGATTTATTAGAAATTAATTACTCACTGTCACTCTGTTTTCATTAAAAAAATCCACAAAACTCATGTATAGTCAGAAAATTCTAAAAAAATACAGTAGACTCATTGCATTATGTTTATATTCCAATAAAATTTTCATAATTTTCGCATTATGTTTGTATGAAAAATTGTGAAAAAACCCATAAAAGTGTGTATTTTTCATGATTGCATTTTAATCTATAAAATTCCAAAAAAATGTGTGATGCATTCATCACTGGATTAGGCTTATACGAAATATATATTTGGCTAAATTGAATTAATTCCATATTAAAATTAATTTGGCTATTTTGTGTGCTTTCTTATTAACCTGATTCACCATCATTTTGCATTCGCATTTATTTTGTATTAAAAAAATAAAAAAAATCGCATTGGAAACCTAGACCTAAGTTTTCTAAATTAATCCAAAGTTGTTCCTTTGCCTCCCTGTGTTCGACCCCGAACTTGCCCGGGATATATATTAAAGTTGAGTACTCTTTGTAGAGATCTTTTCTCGGTTGACTGATTCGCTAAGTACCCATATTACGACGAGTGCAAATTATATCACGTGCCTAGAGGACCGATCAGATGGCAATGTTGTTGAGGAGGCAAACGGCTTAGGGATTAATTTAGAAACTTTGATTTAATTTTTCTCTCACTCGGGTAGTCTGACCCTCGAGCCTTCTTGTAAATAAACCCTTTTTTTCTTTCTTTCATTAATTATTTTTCTTCGTAGTTTTGTATATATTTTGTTGTCTATCTCTCTAATATAAATTTTATTTTCTTACGAGGTCCCGGTGAACTTGGAGTGCATCAGAGGTTGATGAACGTGACGCACGCCGACTGCTGAAGAGCTAGGAAATTTAATTTCTTTCGAGAGCATTTTTATTTTGTAAGTTTTTGTAATTATTGTGTTGTAATAATTTAAGTAATTTTCTCATTTACAACCGCTCTTGTTTAAGAGATCACGCGTGTAAAAAAGACTTGGACATTATTTTGTGGTGTGTTGAGACCTGTTTCACTCTCCGGTGAGGGTGGAGCTTGACTTGAGTGGTGAAATTAAGGATAGGCACACAGTAGTGTAGCATCAAATTTGTTTGTGTCCTTCATAATTTAAGCCACACATATCTTAGAAGATTCACATATCTGATAAGATTCATAATGAGACGCACATAGACACGTACTACTTAGCTCAAATTAACTCAGTTCTTCCCTGCTAATAGTATACTGTTTAGATACGGTTTTCTCGATATGCATGCATATAGTGTAGATTTAAAAATTCAGTTTTGCATAATGCATGGAGAGTGCTGGAGGTCACTATAAGTATGCCTTCTTCTGAGCATGCATCATTGTTTCACGGTTGCATTCTGATTTCTGACTCCTTCCTTGTTTTATAACTTAAGATGTCAAAGGAAATTGGAACTGAATGGTAGACATGTTTGTGTATTCAGATTAGTTTTCAAGTGATAACCTAACTCTATAAATTGGGACTGAATTGAGCAGGTCGATTTGAAAAATTGGAATAAAAAGAACCTTGTTCACGGGTGCATAAAACCCTCATTGTATGATTTACTTGCAAGTGAGAGAGAGACAACACTAGGATAGAGCCAAGCCAGGATTTCTTACATACTACCGGCTCTTTCTTTTTAGGCGATTAGCTACTTCTCAATGAGGATTTACGGGTAGTCAGTAAACGGTCCAGATTTCCTTAGTAGAGTGGAAGGTTTAGAGGACGCCTTATAAGGCTTTGTCCTCAAGGAATGGGTAGCCGTATTTATATGGTTTGTACTTACTCCTATACTGGCTGAAAGTAGGTCCAACTACTCGCAAGAACTGGGCCAATCTGTAGGAAAATACGGGCACCTAACAGCTTGTTATCTTTCCGAGATTGCTTTTATCACCAACTAAAATTAACCAGATAATTCGGTCGAACCTTTACGGCCATGACGTGTTGAGTTAGTGAATTTGGGATTTTGAATTGCGTTTGTATTGTGTGAGTATTCTCCGTACATTCACGTCCACCGTAGAACTAGCGCCTCATTGAATATCGTCTTCTAATCGGTCCTTTTCGACATCGAAGATGACTATTGGGGGATATTTATTCGGACTTTGCGAATCTATCGTTGAAACCTCCAAGAAGTACGTCTTCAAAGGTCCAAGCACAACTTGGGCCAACCTGGACTCATGACCCTCTTGAGCCCGGGATCACTCACTCTCGGGATGGTTACTCTCAAACCATTCCCTTTCTCTCCTCCCACCTCACCGAGGAAGACCTTTGCCTCAGTGAGAATATCTTCATACCTAAAACCTCTTCTAATTGAGATCGCATTGCTGATTCAAGCCCTAAAGAAGATTCAAGTAAAATGCCTACAAAGAAGAAAGAAGAGGAAGAAGAACACCCTGAAGACCCGATGAGAATGGTACTAGCCATATTAGCTGCCCCTGAGCAGCAACACGCATTACTCAGGGCTCAATTAGGACAACTCAATGTTGGGGGGTCGAACCACCATTGGATGCGGTGTATAACCCCAGACAATACAGAATTCAGAACTACTTGAATCCGACCGAACCTACAGTTGATTTTGAGTTGAAGCCGTAGTTTCTGAACCTGCTGCCACACTTTGATGGGAATGCTTCTGAGGAACCATATGCATTTCTAAGGGACTTCGAGCTCGTCTGCGCTAACCTTAGACAACCTAATGTTAGCCAGGATTATATTAGGCTCACAACCCTTCCATTTGCCTTGGGTGTCAAAGCCGACTACTGGGTGAAAAATCTTGGAGTTACAGTCACCACTTATGCCCAGTTCAAGGATCTGTTTCTGAACAAGTTCTACCATCTGAGTAGGACTAACATGATGAGGATGTGCATTATGAGTTTTTCCCAATTACCCCATGAAGCCTTCTGTGATGCATGGGAAATGTTCAAGGACATCCTACAGAAGTGTCCCTGTCATGGACTAGATGACAACATTTTGGCCAAGTCGTTCTTCACTGGTCTCAACCCTGAGATGCGTGGTTTAGTGAGTGTTGTTTGTGGAGGCAGCTATACATCACGAGGATCGGATACTGTCTGGAAGGTATTCGAGCAGATGGCTGAAACTAGCCGCTCACAGATGGCCAGCAACATCTCCCAGTTCAATCTCATTTAGAGGGGGACAGTTAGTTGTAGTCTATCTCTCTCAGGACGTGATCCCTAGCATGGGACTCCTTGCGAACAAGCTTACTGTAGTCGAGAGGATTAACAGGAGGATTGATGAATTGGACTGGAGCGTCTCCAAAATTCCAAAACAAATGGAGGAGTTGACTTATAGGGTATCTAAGATAAAGATACCTCCTTGACTGCACTCTCTGCTCCCGTATACCGAGTTCACCATGTTCAGGAGCAGTTGGTGTCAGGAAATCCCCAGTCATGGGAGCAGGACCAATCCTATGCCCACTCTTTTCAGCAGCCACCTCCATTAGCAGAGACAGTTCCGGAGGAGCCTCCACCGGTTTGGGAGGTGAATGGAGTATGGTATACTCAGGATCATGTCAGGCAGGGAAGTACGGAGGACCGACAGACCTACCAACGTCCCCTGAGCTTTCATAACACCACATTCACCTCCGCACCACATCCTTCACAATAGAGCCTTGGATTCCATCCACCCCAGCAACAGTATTAGCAGTATGGCCATCAGGGCCATTACCATGCGAGCCAGCAGGGCCCGCAATTTCAGTAGACACCCCAGCACCAGCAGCCGCAGAGGCAGTACCCCAACCAGCAGGGCCAGTCTTCCCTTTCTTCTTCCCAATCGTATCCCCTTCCTTCTTCATCTGGTTCCGTAGACATACACAACAGATAATCGACAAGCTCCATTCCTACAGGAACTACGGGTGGATGTCAACCGCATGTCTAGATGGAGAGACGAGCAGACTGCACCCTCTACCTCGGTCCCAGCCCAAGTTCAGGCTAACCCCAATAGCCTGAACCGATCTAGTTCTCAGTAGCACTTTGGTCAGGTATACTATTCAGCATCTCTTATACCTGAACATGAGATTTTTTTGTGTGACGAGGCTAATCACATGTCACTCAGGAGCGGAAGGACCGTGACCGTACTTGACCGGGCAAGGGACACGAGGAGGGGCATCTCTAGAGCTCTACTTGAGGAGTCTTTAGAGGACGAGGAGGAGAGGTAACATATTCCGGAGCCCCATCATCACCATTTGAGGATTTCTACTCAGGGAGCCGAGAGGAGAAGGAGAGCACGTATGCAGCACAACATCATGGATATACTTCTGAGTCTATGGAGGACCTAGCACCTTCGGTTGTGCCAGATACCACTTTAGCTATTCTACAACCTATAGTAGATAGTCTAGATTTTGATTCCATGTTGCATCAAAAAGATTCTTGTATGAAGAACTATGTTTCCGTTAATGCCAAGAATGATCTTTCAGGTCATGATTCGGATTCTTCATCTTTTATTTCCCTAGCTTCAATCCCTTTCCCCCATGCTCTTATAGTAGGAAAGCATATCAAAAAGATGAACCAGATATGACAAGGTTTTGTAGAGAAAATATCACTTTAAAGGTACCATTTGATGAGTATGTGGCTAACCATCCTGCATTCCAGAAATACCTTAAGGTGAAATGCACACCTACTAGAGTTAACAAGAAGAAAGAGAACCACAATGTGAAGATACACGTTTTGTCAATAGGCACAACATTTATCTCAAGAATCAAACATTACCAAGGAAAAAGCGAGACATGAGTGCTCACTATGTGGAAAGCCGTATTGACGACATCGCATTTGCATGCATACTCTTGGATAATGTTTCTTCCATCAACTTACTTCCCTTAGCCTTATATCAGAAATTGGAGTTGGGACCACTTCACAAATCCAGAGCTTTACTCCAATTCGTAGACCATTCAGTGAAGAGACCTAAGGGAGAAGTGAAAAACGTCGTTATCTTGATTGAAGGACAGAACTATCAGGTGGACTTCACAATCTTGGACATGGAGTCCCCCAATCATTAGAGAGAATCTCATATCATTCTCAGGCGACCCTTCCTTAGGACTGCAGGCGCAGCTTTTTGATTACGGTATAGGAATGGTGAAGTTCCGTTCTCTAGGCAGAGAAGCGAACCTTGAGATGAAGCAAACCAAGTGTCAGCGACCCAACTCAGATAGTAGCACAGAGTACTCATCTTCAGAGACAGATTGCAGAATGATTAGCACCGCTGGAATTTGGAGATAGGTGATAATCAGGGATATCGAGGGTCGTACGGTTTCACAAGGCGAAACCGCAGTCGGTGCATTGACCGCTCAAAAATCCCTAATTAATCAACAATTAACCTACAATCAAATATCAAACAATGACAAACAAAAGTGGAGTTAAATTTTATTATTAACTCTACATCAAAAGGTGTATAGGTGTAAGTATGTAGAGGTCGAACACAGGGAGCAAGGCATGATAGATCAGGCAAAGTGCAAAAATGTGATGTGATTGTGTGTCTACAAGATGCAAATGTTTTTGTGGGTTTTTTCTTTTTAATTTTTTAATTTTTTAATTTTTAATTTTTTAATTTTGTATTTTTGTTTTTATATTTTATATTTTTTTTCTTTTTCAATATTGGAATATATATAATATAAGAAAAGAGGGGATAGGGTATTTATAAAAACTAGGGAAAATGATAAAAAATCAGAAAATAAATTGTTTTTGGTCTTTTTATTGTTTTGTGATTTTTGGAGATTTATCTGAATATTTTTGGTATTTTTAAATATCAAAATACAAGAAAACAATGGGTTAATCTGCTGGCCGAATTTAAAATGGGAATGAAAAATAGCAAACAGTAATAAAATTTTTCCCAAATTAATTTTAAATAAAAGACAATAAAATAAAGAAACTACAGAAATTGAGTTTATATTTTTAGGAATTTTCTAGGATTTTTTAGATTTTTTTGAAGTTTTTAGGTGTATTCTATTTTTTAAGGTTTTTGTTTTGAATTTTTTAGTGATTTTTGGACTGACACTAAAACATACTAAAATAGACTTTAGGTAATTTTTTTGGAATTTTTCAAGGTGGTTTGCTAATTTTATGGGTTTTCTAAGATAGACAGTACTGAAAATGCATGTTTTTAATTTTTAATAAATACTAAAATGCAATAAAAATGCAATGTAAAAATATGACGTGAATGATCGAGTTAACAGGAGCTTAAAATGATTTTTGCGGAATTTTTAGCAATTTATGGATGCATGAAATAAATGAAGAAAGCCAGCAAAAATACAAAGCCTAGCACGGACCTAAATGTAAATAGATTAAAGTCTGAGGGTCGGTCTGCAAACTATCCAAAAAAAATTAATACTGCATATGAAAATTACAGGACTAAATTCCAATATCAAAATCCGCAAGGGTGTGTTTGCAAAAACACTAGGAGACACGTGCGTTGCACGCGCACCTAGCAGGGGCACAATTGTAATTAACGAAACTTGCAGGGGCTATGTTGCAAAATTTCCAAAAGGATTATAACTTCATCTGAAAGTCTATATACTAAATATAAATTAAACAAAACCCCGAGGTTTTCCCTGCAAAATGTCCAAGACGCACGTGACGAGCACGTGCGCCTGGCAAGGTCCAAAGTGGAATAGTGCAAACAACTAGGGGGCTTGATGCAAAATATACAGAAATTTTAAAGCGCAGATGAAAGTTTAGGTCTTAATAACTAAATACAAAAATTGCTTGGGCGAAGATGCAAAATACCCAAACAAGTCAGGATCGCACAGCTGAAATGAATTCACTAATGCATCGTGGCGACGATCCAATGGCTGATACCCCTTCGCGATCGACGGTTGCGATTAAGTCGTTGAGGAAAGTCTAACGGTGCTGGCAACCTTTGATCCGACGACTCAAAAAGATCAGCAAGAACAAGGAAGCATCCGACGGCTCAGAGAAGCTGTAGAAGAACAGGGCTGGAGTGCGGGCTCGGTGAACTTGGGCTGTCGTGCCTGTCCTCCTCCGTCGTCCTCCGCCGCTGCGAGGGGGCCCAGGAGCACGGTGATGGCTCCCTTTATCTGCTGGAGGTCACAGGACGGCCGGAGAACGTCTGGAGCTCGCCCGCGAGGTCAGAGGAGCCGCAACCCCCCAAGTATCTCCGGCGAACACCAAAGATGCTCCAGGCGCACTTGAAAGCTACAGGACCTGCAAAAATGGTTAAGGGGAGCGCGGGAAAATTGCCGCGCATCACCCTACAGTAGAAGAAGGTGGGAATCGATGAGGGAGAAGCTCACCGGAGCTAGCTCCGGTGAGGTGATCGACGGAATGCTCGGATGGATTTTGGGTGGAAAGGAGAGTGCCTCGATGATCCTAATGCTACTGGGAATAAAAAGAAGCAAGAAAAGAACGAAATAAATATACCTCAAGGGTGTATAACCCGAGGTTGACCTCACAGCGGTGCGGTCGCCGGAGATTATTGGAACTCGCCTCAGAGCTCGAGATGCACCTCAACGAGATGCTGGGATCGACCCACTGTCACCGGGGATCCATCAGCGATAGCTCGGAGGTCTCAGCCCTAGCCAAAGGCGGTTCAAAGGAGAAAGGAAGATGGGGGAGGGTAGTTTTGAAATGTGGTGATCAGGGCTACAAGATCGAGGAACAACGGGAAGATCGATGACTCAAAGCCCAAAGTAAACGTAGGGAGTATAAGATCATGCATCTAGGATCAAAAGTCGTGAAGGGCATTTCGCCAATCGGTGAAAGATCCACCCGCGAAAAATCCAAGAAAAAGGGTGCACACGCAGGTCCCGTGGTCACAGACCTGGGGTCAAGGAGTTGACCCCCGGTCAACGGATGGCGTGGCCTGATTGGGCCACGTCATCCGCAAAAAGACAAAAATTAAATAAAAGTTTTGTAAATTAAATTAAAAATAATAAATGATTTAATTAATTTTAGGTTATTTATAAAAAATGTTTATTATTTTATTTAGTATTTTATTATGATTTTTAAATTTTTTATGAGGTATAAAAATATAAGTTGCTATTTTAGACCTATGTAGGTACATATACCTATATATTTTATTAATTAATTTTTTTGTAAATTTAATTTATTTAATTTTGTTTATTATTTTATCAATTTGTAAAGTGTTTTTATACACTTAAATATTTTTATTTTATTTTTCTGAAGTGTTTTATACACTTAATAAAATAAAAGTAGTATTATTATAGGTATGTATATAAGTATGATACCTATGTATTATATATAGGTATTTTTATTTTGTGTTTTATTTGGGTTTTTATTCTGATTTTAATGTACATATATATTACAAGTAATATTTACAAAATTATAAAAATATAAAAATATAAAAAAAATGAATAAATAATAAATTGAATAGTTTAATCTGTACAAGTATACAAGTGGGGTCCAAAACTCAACCTTCAAACTGTAGCTCCGCCAAATGCGAAACTACCACCATTAAATAGCTTATTTTAATCTATATACAATTAAAGGTGAATTTGATGCATTTGGAGTTTTCATTTGTGAGATACGGGTCTGGGAAGTTGGGATTCTGGAATTTTATTCAGACCATAACTTTTTATTTGTACATTATTTTTAAATGAAATCAATTTTGTATTTTTCTATATTTAATTATCTACAACTTTCATGTACAAAGTTTCTTTATTTGAGGTATAAAAAGTGGAACCAAAAATAGGTCCCAAAATGAATAAAGAATGGATAAAATGAATAGGTATTTCTACTGTATTTTTACCCTTATCTCCCCCTACTTTATTCCTTGTCGACCTATTCATCAAGATACCTAGGTCTCGGGGTTTCGGGTCATAAAATATTTACAATATTTTATTCTTTTTCTTTTCTTTTATTTATTCTATAATTTTGGCTTTAATTTCAATATTTTATACACTAATTACATGCACATGCATGAATGCTAAGATGCTGGATTTAATGCTATTTACATGCATTTACTAGGGTTTTTGAGGCCAAAATGATAGAATAAAGATGATGAAATGTGGATTCATCATCCCCCTATACTTTACCTTTGCTAGTCCCTAGCAAACACTTATGCAATAAGTGCAGAAACGAAAAACGAAGAAAAGAAAAAGAAGAAAGTGGATTTAATTTGATCATCAAACTTGTCTTCACAAAATTAAAGTTTGGAGCTTAAGTCGGACCTTTGGAATTTTAGTGCAGGCGGAACCTTAATGAGAACCAAATTTGAAATCCAACAGTCCCTGAGAATCCCAAAACTTTGATCAAGTCTCCTCAATAGCCAGGTCAGAAATATTTCAATTCATACGCAAACCCTTACGACTATGAATCTGACTCGTACAGTGTAAGTGATAGTGGCTCTCCCCAACTAGAATGACAAAGAGTCTGACTTCTCCAGCACGACAACCCAATGATTCCCCAATCCAATAACTCCATCCTCGAGGAGCGGGGTATTCCCTTCTAAGTTCAAGTGGCAACCAGCTCAAGAGGAGGGGGTGAAGAGAAGAATGGACGGTAGCCAGTGTAGCTACCTATCCTAGGATGCAAGACCAGTGTAGTCAAGTCATCCAGCTGCAGGCTCACATATTTGACTTTGGAACTCAAGCTTGCTTATTGTCTTTACAACATATGTACATACTTTGCAGGCATTTTATTTTTGCACAGGCCTGACCATATTTATTTTTTTTGATACTATTCACAGCATCATTTACATAAGGAGTTTTTCCTCTTGAGCCAGTAGACTATCCCTCTTTTGAAGCTTTATTGCAACCCACACTCTCCTGTCTTTAGACTTCCTCATCACTGGATGGGTTGGGGTGCACTTCCCTCCCTAGAGGAGGATAAGTGTTTCCAATTGTGTGCGTCTCATACTGACAAATCCAATCCCCTCACCACTCCAACTGAGTTGAGCCATGTGAAAGGTGAAGGTGTCCAAGTTAGGTCATTATCAACAAGAGTCGTGCGTGTGCTCCGAAATACTCTACTTAGGCAGTCAAGAATCCATTGAACCAAGTCTCGTAATCCTCAAGGAATTAAGTCAACTAGACCTGAAGTACCTCAAACCCAATTCCTATAAGGTTCATGTTATTAGGTAGATTTTAAGGTCCAATCAAGCTCCAATCTCCGGATTTTACTTAGATTCGTTCAACTATCAAACTCAATCCGAAAAATGCTCATGTTATGCAAATGATATGAAGAGTGCAGAAAATATTTTTGTGATGCAATTTTCAAGATTTTGAACTTTTTATGGGTTTTTGAAATATGATGATGATGCATATGCATTTTTTTGTATTTTTCAAAAAGATGTTTCAAATGTTTTTGGGATTTTAATTTTGCAAATGTTTTTGAGATTTTTGAAAATAAAAAGATTTTGGATAAAAACCAGGTTAAAAATATTTACACAGGAGTGCTTCTTATGTCTATAAGAAGTGGATTTTAAGAATTTACAGGGTAAGTGCTCAATTTTATACATATATAAATATGGATTTTGATGAGATGTATGTATTCCTCAAACTTATTTGACACAGGTTTTTTTTCAAACAATTTTGAAAACTATAGTCCAAAATAATTTTTACAAACATTTTACACATATGTACACCAATTTGAAAATTATTTTGCAAAGGTTTTCAAATAGTATAGATATATTTTTCAAAATATTTTTGCAACCATTTTTTCAAACTATTTGCAAATAATTTTTCAAACATTTTATTTCACACAAAGAAAATAATTTTTTCAAAAACAACACATTTTTACAAAGGTTGAAAGCATGTAACAAAACATTTTCAAAATAGTTTTCAAAAGATTTTCACAAGGATTTTCAAACTATTTTTCAAACATTTTGCAAAAATATTTTCACCTGATTTATTAATCAGTATATACAAAAAGAATTTGAGGAATGACCACATCATTTTATTAATGTTTTTAATGAATTTTAAAGAATTATTACCCTTCTTATTAGGAAAATACGAAAGTATGAGTTATGGCTAAAGTATATACGCAGTATATATGACCCTCCTATACTTAGATTGATCTATGTCCTCATGGATCGGAGAGAAAAGAGCAGACATAACTCGTACTAAGTATAGGCAAGTCTAAAGAATGAATAAATGAACCAATGAGAAGTTGACCGTCCCCCCTATACTTAGGATCAAATAATCCTAAGTATAGCAGACTGTACACAACGCAGGGAGGGTCAAGGGTGGGAATGAACATATCGTACTCAAATTGTCTCCCCCTATACTTAGGGTAAGATATCCCTAAGTATAGACAAGAAGAGGAGACAATGGAGAGGATCGAAATGAATGAAAATACTCAGGGTGCACACCCCCCTATACTTAGGACAAAGTACATCCTAAGTATAGAAAACTGTCAACCAGGACAACACCTTTTGGATACAAAAAGAAGATAGAAAAGGAAAAGAAGAAAAGAAGAAAATAAGAAAAGAAATCAACAAGGTGAGAGAAGAGATCCTGAAAATATACACATCACTCCCCCTATACTTAGGGTAAAAGAAGCCCTAAGTATAGGCAACAACAGGAGTGACAACACGGAACGATGAAAGAACACTCGGCTCGTCCACCCCCTATACTTAGGACAAAGTACGTCCTAAGCAAGGCAAACACGAGAATGGGTGGATGAGCAAAACGGAAGAGAGAACAGAGGTACACAAATGAATATACAACAGAGATGGATGTACATATGATCAAGAAGGTAGAAAGCAGACCTTCTTGCAAGACCACCGAGGGATAGATCTAGTGTGGTGCAAGTCGACATCGGGGTCCACAGTGGACGGAAGCCGATCAGGGTCGACAGAAGGACGACCCTCAGTGGAATCAAATCGAAAAGGCACGAACCGGTCAATGGAAGCAGTATGGCTAGGTTCGCCCTTGGTGGTCCTATGGTGTGAAGGCGCAGACATGTGAGTGGAAGAAGTGTGGTCAGGTCTGGCCTTGGAGGTCTCGCTGATGTCAAAGTGGAATGGGACAAACTCATCCTCATTGGAAGAAGTGTAATCAGAGTCATCCTGCGAGGGATCGTCCAGGTCAAAATCAAAAGGAACGAAGTCATCAGTGGAAGTATACGAACTCAAATCGTCCTCAAGAGTCTCACCCGGATCATCTTCTTCATCAAGAGGCCTGAATCTATCAAAATAATGGCCAGCATCATAACCGACCTCAATCATATTTACTTTTAAGTGACCAGGAACGAGCTTATCAGTGGAAGTAGTCAAACCAGGTCCGTTCTGTCTAGTCTTGGTATCTGCCCTCCGCTCAATAGGATCAATCACATAAATTCCTTGGATTTCATCAACACATCGCCACACACCAGAAGGAGGAACTGCGAGGTCTATGCTTTCCGAGTTCCTCCCCTTTCAGGGGATTCGTCGGGTCTTATTAGTGGTCGCTAAACAAACATCTCTAGTATCATCAGATCGTTTACATGCCTCAGAGTCAACTAGAATCGGTGAAGGTGCATCAGGTGCAGGTCTCTGGTCGACTGTGGGTGTGGTGATCAACACTTCGCTCTCGTCAACAGGACGGAAGCGAATCTCTCTTGATCCATAGTCAATAACGACCCTCGCAGAGGCGAAGAATGGTCGTCCCAGGATGATTGGAGATGGCTCCCCTGTGGAGGTCTCCATGGGCAACACGACAAAATCAACATGGTAGCTCGTGCCCTGAATAGAAATGACGGTGTTTTCAAGGATACCCTTCGGCCTCTTGATAGATCCATCAGCAAACTGAACGATCATCCTGGTTTTCTTGAGAGGCCCTAAGTGAAGAGACTATACCAACGAGAAGGGTAGTATGCTAATAGATGCACCGCCGTCCAGGAGAGTGTGATCACAAGTATAGTCAGAGATGGTGCATGTGATGAATGGTGTAGTTGTGTTCTTCCTTCTAGGAATGGGACGGTGTGTGATGGCGTGGGCAGTGGCCATGGTCAGAATGTGATGCTCAGATCTGCTCCTCCGCTTTCTCTTCTTGGGAAGAGGAGCAGATAAATTGGTCATGGCCTCTTGAAGTGGGGCGCGGATAATTCATGAATTGTAGCCACCACTTCTGGTTCAGATAGCATTTTTTTGAATTTTTGGACTTCCTCCATACAAAGGAGGAAGTCGGAATCAGCGTCTACACGAGGCATGCCAAGAGCAGTCTGTACAGCGGCATCCTCGGGGTCAAAGGTTGGACAAGATATGAGTGGATGTGTGGTCAAGGGGTCTGGCAAGTGGGCACTATCCTCACAGTCTGACTCAACCAAAGGTCTCCCGGACTCTTTTTGTGTTTTTAAAATTTTCTTATTTTTTTTGTATTTTGGGCGATTGCAAGCTCCCATGATCACCGACAAGTAAACTTGTATCCCCGACGAAAGGAGCATTAATCTGATTTTTCCTCAAGAAAGCAAGATCATCATTCATCAAATCAATGCGCTTTATCATCCGGTTCAAGATATCACTCATAGAGATCGAGGGAGGTGACTCCAACAGGTCAGACTCGGGTGGATGTGAAGGTGGAGGTGGATAATACAGGGGTGGAGGTGGAGGTGGGTAGAAATCCGAGGTCTGATGCTGTGGCTGGGACGGGTATGTACAAAAATCAGGAAAAGTAGGAGGAGGGTCCTCCTGATAAAAGTGAGGTGGACCGGCTGGAGTGAACGAGGGATCCGCAAAGTCCGGATAGAATGTGCTCCAGGGGTCCATCTCGAAAGCAAAAGGAAATGATTCGGGGGAGCACGAAGGTCAAGTCAAGAGAGTGAAGAAGAAAGGCGCAAATGCGCAGAGGCGATCTAGGACACACACAAAACAATCACAAACAAAAAATGAAAATAATACAAACCCTCAATTCACCTACTCAACTCGGTGGAGACCGAAAAGTCGGTCTTTTTATCTTGTCTGCTTTTAGAGTTAGGTGAGCAGTCCAAAATTGCACAAACACTTAGGGGGATGAGAATGGGATTTGGGCACTAACCTTAGTGTGTGCGCGAGCAATGTAAAACGAAGACAATGAGGGGATTACTTGCCCCAAGAGAATTGTTCTTTTTGGTTGATTTTAGGGTCGAGTAATGTTAGCAGCCCCAATTTTATTGGTTATCACTTTTTTGGATTTTAAGTAAGAAATGCACGAACCTAACGAGGAGTCAATTTTACTTAGCACCTAGGTTGGCAAAATCAGATGTAGAGAGACGGAAAAGCAATGCAAGCGGCAAAAACGATGATGTATGCTAAAGCGTAAATGCTCACCTTGCCTCCAGCACTCTACATGCAAAGATGCTCAGCAGAATTGAAACCTATCTATATACAAATACAAAGCCGATGAAATCGCCCTAAGTTCAGAAATTGCTATTAGCGTGAAGCACCACAAGTCGGTCATCGATCTTCAATCCAGGAGTCCGGTCTAGGCTCAACCCTCCTCCTCTCGACACATCGAGTTCAGGAGCAGTGCTTGGCAGGGTGGGTTCGCAACACGAAGGCTCGAAGATGATGATGCGACTGTTCAAAGTTTTACTAAGTCCAAACGCGGCTATAGGTGCATGCAAAGATATTAGGTGTTTGGCCTTAATCTATCGCAAGCAATCCTAAAACTAGGGGCTCAATCACAAAAAAGAAATAAAATAAAACTGGAAAACAAATGAAAAAGAATGCGAAGAGAATACGAAAAAGCCGCGGTGGGCCCCCAAGTGAACAATCACTTGGAAATTAGGCTCAAGAGTCCAAAGTTCGGGGATACCTGTATTATTACAATAAATAATGGTCTCTCTCTTACTTAATTACAAAACTAAATGCAATAAAATAAATGCTCAGGAATGGTCTTCAAAATTCCCTCCAAGTCCGTCTTGGTGCGAAGCCAAGCCGCCTCACGTGGGTGCACGGGCGCTCCCAGAAAAGAGTGTCTCCCTCGATCCGCGTACCTCATACAAAGTCAAACAAGAGGGTGGTTGGACAATTCAAAGGATATATCAAAAATGAGCAAAAATAAAACAAGCAGAAATAAAAGCCGCGAAAGAGACAAATAATCACAATCACAAACAAAAAGCCGAACTATGCACTGTTGCTCCCGGCAACGACACCATTTGATAATCAGGGAGATTGAGGGTCGTACGGTTTCACAAGGCGAAACCGCAGTCGGTGTATTGACCGCTCAAAAATCCCTAATTAATCAACAATTAACCCACAATCAAATATCAAACAATGACAAGCAAAAGTGGAGTTAAAATTTATTATTAACTCTACATCAAAAGGTGTATAGATGTAAGTATGTAGAGGTCGAACATAGGGAGCAAGGCAAGATAGATCAGGCAAAGTGCACAAATGTGATGTGATTGTGTGTCTACAAGATGCAAATGTTTTTGTGGGTTTTTACTTTTTAATTTTTTTATTTTTTAATTTTTTAGTTTTTTATTTTTAATTTTTGTTTTTATATTTTATATTTTTTTTCTTTTTCAATATTGGAATATATATAATATAAGAAAAGAGGGGATAGGGTATTTATAAAAAAAATAGGGAAAAATAATAAAAAAATCAGATTATAAATTGTTTTTTGTCTTTTTATAATTTTAAGATGTTTTTATGATTTTTGGAGATTTATCTGAATTTTTTGGTATTTTTAAATATCAAAATACAAGAAAACAATGGGTTAATCTGCTGGCCGAATTTAAAATGGGAATGAAAAATAGCAAACAGTAACAAAATTTTCCTAAATTAATTTAAATAAAAGATAATAAAATAGAGAAACTACAGAAACTGAGTTTATATTTTTAGGAATTTTCTAGGATTTTTTTTAGATTTTTTTGAAGTTTTTAGGTGTTAATTTTTAAGGTTTTTGTTTGAATTTTTTAGTGATTTTTGAACTGACACTAAAACATACTAAAATAGACCTTAGGTAATTTTTTTTGGAATTTTTCAAGTGTTTTGATAATTTTTATGGGTTTTCTAAGATAGACAGTACTGAAAAAGCATATTTTTGATTTTTAATAAATATTAAAATGCAATAAAAATGCAATGTAAAATATGGCGTGAATGAGCGAGTTAACATGAGCTTAAAATGATTTTTATGGAATTGTTAGCAATTTATGGATGCATGAAATAAATAAAGAAAGCCATCAAAAAAAGAAAGCCTGGTAGGGACCTAAATGTAAATAGATTAAAGTCTGAGGGCCGGTCTGCAAACTAAAAAAAATGTACTAAGCCTTCTCCCACTATAAGTAGGGTCGGCTACATGGATTCTTGCTCAAATCCATGTTGAAAGATTTGACTATTTTTTACGTTGGCCGTCGACTACCTAACGAAACCCCTGCAAGAGTGGGATTTGAACCCTAGTCTTTTGTGTGGTAGACACACTGTACTACCACTAGACCATTAAGTGGGTACTAAATGCCAATATCAAAATCTGTAAACTATCCAAAAAAATTTAATACTGAATATGAAAATTACATGACTAAATGCCAATATCAAAATCCGCAAGGGTGTGTTCGCAAAAACACCACGAGTTGCACACGCACCTGGCAGGGTTGTAATTAATGAAACTTGCAGGGGCTATGTTGCAAAATTTCCAAAAGTTTATAACTTCATCTGAAAGTTAATATACTAAACGTAAATTAAACAAAACCCCGAGGTTTTCCCTGCAAAATGTCCAAGACGCACGTGACGAGCACGTGCGCCTGGCAAGGTCCAAAGTGGAATAGTGCAAACAACCAGGGGGCTTGATGCAAAATATACAGAAATTTTAAAGCGCAGATGAAATTTTAGGTCTTAATAACTAAATACAAAAATTGCTTGGGCGAAGATGCAAAATACCCAAACAAGTCGGGATCGCACGACTGAAATGAATTCACTATTGCCACGTGGCGCCGATCCAACGGCTGATACCCCTTCGCGATCGACGGCTGCGATTAAGTCGTTGAGGAAGATCTAACGGTGCTGGCAACCTTCGATCTGACGGCTCAAAATGATCAGCAAGAACAAGGAAGCATCCGACGGCTTAGAGAAGCCATGGAAGAACATGCTGGAGTGCGGGCTCGGCAAACTTGGGCCGCCGTGCCTGCCCTCCTCCGTTGTCCTCCGCCGCTGCGAGGGGGGCCCAGGAGCACGTCGATGGCTCCCTTTATCTGCTGGAGGTCACAGGAAGACCGGAGAACGTCCGGAGCTCGCCCGCGAGGTCGGAGGAGCCGCAACCCCCCAGGTATCTCCGGCGAACACAAAAGATGCTCCAGGCGCACTTGAAAGCTACAGGACCTGCAAAAATGGTTAAGGGGAGCGCGGGCAAATTGTCGCGCATCACCCCGCAGTAGAAAAAGGTGGGAATCGGTGAGGGAGAAGCTCACCGGAGCTAGCTCCGGTGAGGTGATCGACGGAATGCTCGGATGGATTTCGGGTGGAAAGGAGAGTGGCTCGATGATCCTAATGCTACTGGTAATAAAAAGTAGCAAGAAAAGAACGAAATAAATGTACCTCAAGGGTGTATAACCCGAGGTTGACCTCACGACGGCGCGGCCGCTGGAGATGATTGGAACTCGCCTCAGAGCTCGAGATGCACCTCAACGAGATGCTGGGATCGACCCGCTGTCAGTGGGGATCCATCAGCGACAGCTCGGAGGTCTCGGCCCTAGCCAAAGGCGGTTCAAAGGAGAAAGGAAGATGGGGGGGGGGGGGGGGTAGTTTTGAAATGTGGTGATCAAGGCTACAAGGTCGAGGAACAACGGGAAGATCGATGGCTCAAAGCCCAAAGTAAACGTAGGGCGTGTAAGATCATGCATCTAAGAGCAAAAGTCGTGAAGGGCATTTTGCCAATCGGTGAAAGATCCACCCGCGAAAATTCCAAGAAAAAGGGTGCACACGCAGGTCCCGTGGTCACAGACTTGGGGTAAAGGAGTTGACCCCCGGTCAACGGATGGCGTGGCCTGATTGGGCCACGTCATCCGCAAAAAGACAAAAATTAAATAAAAGTTTTATAAATTAAATTAAAAATATTAAATGATTTAATTAATTTTAGGTTATTTAATAAAAAATATTTATTATTTTATTTAGTATTTTATTATGATTTTTAATTATTTTTATGAGGTATAAAAATATAAGTTGCTATTTTAGACCTATGTAGGTACATATACCTATATATTTTATTAATTAAATTTTATTTTGTAAATTTAATTTATTTAATTTTGTTTATTATTTTATCAATTTGTAAATTGTTTTTATGCACTTAAAAATATTTTTATTTTATTTTTCTGAAGTATTTTATACACTTAATAAAATAAAAGTAGTATTATTATAGGTATGTATATAGGTATGATACCTATGTATTAGATATAGGTATTTTTATTTTGTGTTTTATTTGGGTTTTTATTCTGATTTTAATGTACATATATATTACAAGTAATATTTACAAAATTATAAAAATATAAAAATATAAAATAATGAATAAATAATAAATTGAATATTTTAATCTGTACAAGTATACAAGTGGGGTCCAAAACTCAACCTTCAAACCGTAGCTCCGCCAAAAGCGAAACCACCGCCATTAAATAGCTTATTTTAAATTATATACAATTAAAGGTGAGTTTGATGCATTTGGAGTTTTCATTTGTGAGATACGGGTATGGGAAGTTGGGATTCTGGAATTTTATTTAGACCATAACTTTTTATTTGTACATTATTTTTAAATGAAATCAATTTTGTATTTTTCTATATTTAATTATCTACAACTTTCATGTACAAAGTTTCTTTATTTGAGGTATAAAATATGGAACCAAAAATAGGTCCCAAAATGAATAAAGAATGGATAAAATGAATAGGTATTTCTACTGTATTTTTACCCTTATCCCCCCTACTTTATTCCTTGTCGACCTATTCATCAAGATGCCTAGGTCTCAGGGTTTCGGGTCATACAATATTTACAATATTTTATTCTTTTTCTTTTCTTTTATTTATTCTATAATTTTGGCTTTAATTTCAGTATTTTATACACTAATTACATGCACATGCGTGAATGCTAAGATGCTGGATTTAATGCTATTTACACGCATTTACTAGGGTTTTTGAGGCCAAAATGATAGAATAAAGATGATGAAATGTGGATTCATCAACAGGTTCCTTCAGGACAGAGCGAGACCCTTTCATATGGAAAGGACATAGTGGATGATGTTGTTTGCCAGGTGTTTCCTGATCTTGTTAGGGACGCATCTACCTATTCCTGTGATGACGTAGAGATCCATATGGATCTGTCAGTTCCATCCCCTTTTTCACGGTCATGGGATATAGATGATGAGTCGGACGCGGCTTCGACCGACTTACCGCATTTCTTTGGCGACCCGACTCCCGATAAATCTGAGTTGGCGGCGAGTACTACGCAGCTTAGCCTACCTTCATGCAGTATGGAACCAGATTCAGATTCAGTTCAACCAGATCTTCTTGATGACACCACATTACCGGAACTGAAATCACTACCTCCTACACTCAAGTACGCCTTTCTTGCGGGACCCAAAGAGAGATATCTTGTTATCATTAGCTCAGACTTGACTTTAGAATATGAGTCTAAGTTGTTAGAGGTCTTAGAGAGGAACCACAAAGCAAGAGGCTGGACAGTGTCGGATCTTGTGGGGATTAACCCCGCTCTTTACTCGCACCATATTTTTACTGAGGACAATGTGATACCTTCCCGTGAGTTTCAGAGGAGACTTAACCCCAATCTACGAGAAGTAGTGAAGAACGATATTGAGAAATGGTGCAAAGCATAGTTTATATACCCTATTTCTGACTCCAAGTGGGTGGCCCCGCTTCATGTTGTCCCGAAGAAGTCGGGAGTTCACATGGTCACCAACGAGGAGGGGGTAGAGATCGTGACACGAGTACCCACGTCGTGGTGTATCTGTGTCGACTACAGGCACATGAATGCTGCGACCAAGAAAGACCACTTTCCCTTGCCTTTTATTGATTAGATTTTGGTGAGACTCGCAGGGAAAGAGTTCTTCTGTTTTCTTGATGGGTACTCAGGTTATAACCAGGTGTCCATAGCCCCTGAGGAACAGGAAAAGACCACATTCACGTGTCCATTCGGCACTTACGCGTTCAGATGCATGCCATTCGGGCTCTGCAATGCCCCAGGTACTTTTCAGCAGTGCATGGTCGTCATATTTACCGAGATGGTGGGAGATTTCCTAGAAGTGTTCATGGATGACTTCTCGGTCCATGGTGATTCCTTTGATACATGTTTAGCGCACTTGGACCGAGCCCTCAAGAGGTGTAGAGAGGTGAATCTGGTACTCTCCTGGGAGAAGAGTCACTTTATGGTGACAGAGGGTATCGTGTTGGGGCATGTCATCTCCAAAAAGGGAATGGAGGTTGACCCTGCCAAGGTGGAGGTGATCAAGAAACTCGATCCATCTACCAACGTGAAGTCAGTGAGGTCTTTTCTAGGGCATGCTGGATTTTATAGGAGATTTATTGAGGATTTTTCAAAGACCGCCTGCCCACTAACTGAGCTCTTAGGGAAAGATACAGAGTCCGTTGTAGATCATAGGTGTATGGAGGCCTTTGAGCTCTTGAAGGGGAAGATTTGTGCCTCGCCTATCCTACAAGCTCCCGACTGGTCTCTCCCATTTGAGATCATGACTGACGCTTCAGATTTCGCTATAGGAGCTATGTTAGGTCAACGACAAGAGGGATCCCGTTTGCAGTCCACTACACGAGAAAAGTATTAGACCCTACACAGAAGAATTACACTGTGACTGAAAAGGAAATGCTTATTATAGTATGGTCCCTCGAGAAGTTCAGGTCGTATATTTTGGGCTCTAAGGTAACAATCTACACTGATCACACAACCATTCGATATTTAATAAAAAAGAAGGATCCGAAGGCACGTCTTCTTAGGTGGATTTTGCTCCTCCAGGAGTTTGATCTGGAGATAAAAGATAAACCTAGAGTGAAGAATGTTGTGGCTGATCATCTTTCTCGGATTGAACTTAATGATTCTTTTGATTATGAGCAGATTAGAGAGACCTTCCCAGATAAGTCAATTTGTGTTATTGACTCACTCCCGTAGTATGCCAACATGGTGAACTATCTTGTCTCCAAGCAGGTTCTCCATGGTTGGACTAGGAGCAGCATTGATCGACTGAAGTCGGATTCGAGGAGATACCATTGGGGCGATCCTTTCCTTTTCTTCAAAAGGTCGTATTGTGTTAGGAGAAGGTGTATCCCTTAGGAGGAGTACCATAGTGTCCTCACATATTGTCATTCACTTGAGGCAGGAGGACACCATTTGGGGAAGAGAATCGCTCACAAGGTACTTCAATGAGGATTGTATTGGTCGATCATGTTTCGAGATGCTATTGATTTTGTGCGGTCGTGCCCGATTTGTCAAAGGATGGGAGGGACAGTTGGACAGAGAGATGAGACGCCCATGTAGCCGGTGATTATTTGTGATGTTTTTGATGCATGGAGCATAGATTTTATGGATCCCTTTCCCAACATCTAAGGACATGAGTACATCTTGTTGACGGTTGACTATTTATCTAGGTGGGTGGAGGCTATTCCAACCCGAACCGCAGACAGCAAGACTGCCTGTAAGTTTGTGAGAGATCATATTATTGCTAGGTTCGGGGTGCCAAAAGTATTGATATATGATGGGGGTAGCCACTTTGTGAATCGAAATGTGAGATATTTAGCTAAGGACTATGGATTTAAGCACAGAATTAATAGTCCTTACCACCCACAGTCCAATGGCATGACAGATGTTTCGAACAGAGAGGTGAAGAGTATTTTGTAGAAGTTGGTTCGTCCCGATAGGAAGAACTGGTCCCAGCTCTTAGACCAAGTTCTATGGGCCTATAGGACAACCTATAAGACACCATTGGGTACTTCGCCATTCAGAATGATCTATGGCAAGTCATTCCATTTGCCCGCAGAGTTGATTCACAAATCCGAATGGGCAATTAAGCATATTAATTGGAGTTGTCACCTAGGAAAGCTTTGTCGAGACTTGAACTTGAACGGGCTCGTGGAAATCCGAAACAAGGCATATGACAACAGTTTGATTTATAAGGACAAAGTGAAGAGATGGCATGATCAACACATTAGGTGCAAAGACTTTGTCCCTGGGCAAAAGTCATGGTTGTTTAATGCCAGGTTGAAGATGTTCCATGGGAAGCTCAAATCTAAATGGACGGGTCACTTTATTGTTAAGAAAGTGCACGGGAATGGAAATGTAGAGATAGCTGATCTCACAGATGGTGCACAATCTCATGTGGTGAATGGACAACTGTTGAAGCATTTTGTAGATTCTAAAGAGTAGCTAGTCCAAGTCGATGTCATCAACTTCATGCAGAGTGAGCATAGAACAGATACATCATTTTACTCTTCATGAAGATGCAGCATCAAGATTCAACAGCTCAGAAGATTCATTCACTCTTGTACATTCCCCTTCTTTGTATATTCTTCAGATCACATCAGTTCTCACATTTACTCCTGTCGTAGGGGGACCGATGCCCGCCATGTGTATATACTCATCCATTTCTCCTCTTGACCTCGACCGTCTCATTTTGCTCTTCTTCTACACTTAGGCTGACCAGAACTTAAGTATAGAGGACGGATTGACTTCTATACTTTTTCTTATTTTAGCTCTCCTACGCTTAGCATGAGCTATGTATTTTCCTCGCTTCTTGTGCTCTGAGGACATAGCACATGCTAAGTATAGGGGGCGTGTATATATTACATATATACTTTACACATAGCTCGTACATTTGTGTATTTTTGTATATATTATGCAATAATTACGGGGTGAGTAAAAAATGGTTTTTTTGTATAGTGTGTATATTGTATAATTTGTATAATAATTGTGTAAAAAGTTATAAAATTCCTCAAAAAACAAAAAAAACAAAAAAAATAAAAGGGCTTCTTATTTACTCTTGCATATCATCCTTGCAAACCAAAAAAAACTTGCACTTCATTCATCTACATAGCATGTCATCTGCATCTCACATGCATATCAGCATATGGAAAGTGAAAAGTTAGTGGGTTTTGAACCAAGTTATGAATAGATATCGAGGATGGATTTGATTTTGACCTTAATCTACTTAATTTTAGAGGAACCTTATAGGAACTGGAGTTAAGATTTTTCCAGGTCAAGTGACTTCATTCTTTGAGTCCGCAAGTTTATGTTCACATGTCATCTTGATTGGTCTAAGTAGAATATTTCATGCACACGGACGATTCTCTTAGCAATGACCTAACTTGGACAAGCACCATGCACGTAGCTCTTCGTTGATGAGGTGGTGAGGAGGTAGAATCCTTTGGCTTGGAATAGCACACGGGTGGAAACATCCGTCCTCCTCTAGGGAGGGTAGTGCATCTCAACCTAGTCTAGTGGCACTGGCGTCTAACGATGAGATGTTGTGGGTTGCAATAAAGCTTCAAAAGAGGGATAGTCTACTGGCTTAAGAAGAAAAACTCCTTATGTACATGCCACACCTTGTATATATGTCAAAAAAAGAGAAAAAGAAGAAAAAAAAGAAAAAAATGCAGAATCTCCAAAAGTGGACAAGCCTGATTGAAAAGTAAAATGCTTGCCGGAGTGTATATACAAGTGTAAAAAAAAGGAAAAAAGAAAGAAAAGTTTTTGTAAGCTTGCAGCTGGATGACTTGGCTACACCGGTCAAGCATCCTAAGACAGGTGGCTACACTGGCTACCGTCCATTCTTCTCTCCACCCCCTCTTCTTGTATTGGTTGTACTTGAACTTAGAAGGGAATACCCCACTCCTCGAGGAAAGAGTTGCAAGAACGGGGAATTAAAGTTACCTTGTTAGAGGAAGCCATTTCTTTGCCATTTCTGATGTGGAGAGCTATATTTCACTTACACAGTACAAGTAAGATTCATAGTCATCAGAATTTACGTATGAGGATCTCTTCTGACCTGACTGTTGAGGCAACTTGAATAAGAGACTTGTGGAACTTAAAGGCAGTTAGGTCTTAAATTCAATTCCCAATAAGGTTCCGCCACACTATCAATCCAAAGGTTGAATCAAGTTCCATTTTCACCTTTTGTTCATGACCATGGTTTGGAACCCAAAATCATTTCAGTTTTGCATTCCATTTTAGTTGCTCAGGAACGAGCAATGTTTAAGTATATGGAATAGAGCTTTGTTTTCGGAGCAATTAGATGCATATTTCCATCTATTGTGCATTATTTGTATTCTGCATTTAGAATTAATATTCACATTTTAGCATTCACATGTGCATTAAATAAGAAGCCAAATTCATATGTACATAATCACCTGTATATTATCATATTTCTCCTATTTTTTATCTATTTTATACTAACTCCTAATCTAATAAAATCAACTCCATTGTGTACATATTACTAACGCTAATAAAGGAAAAAATATCAAAAAATTATTAACTTGAGAAATCGACCAAAATCCAAAACCTAAAAGTCAAACATAGAGCTTTGTTCCCGAGCAATTAGATGTATATTTCCATTTATTGTGCATTATTTGCATTCTTGCATTTAGAATTAATATTCACATTTTAGCATTCGCATGTGGATTAAATAAGAAGCCAAATTTATTTGTACATAATCACATGTATATTATCATATTTCTCCTATTTTTTATCTATTTTATAGTAACTCCTAATTCAAGAAAATCAACTCCATTGTGTACATAATACTAACACTAATAAAGGGAAAATATCAAAAAATTATTAACTTGAAAAATCGACCAATAAAATCTAAAATCTAGGTTGAGACTAAAAACCTTCAAACATGCATATCTTTCTCACACAATATCTGATTTAGTTTATCACTTTTAAAATAATATACATTCAAAGACCTTAAAAACAAGACCAATTTCATAAAAATCAGAGCTCGTTTGCAAATTTTGGATTTCTGGACCTAGGTGTGCATCGTATATAATATACATATTCTTCTTTTCTTATTTTTTATTTACTTTTCTTATTTGCAAAAAATAAAAAAATCAGTTTTGTGTTTTATTTTATCTTTAGTATTTTATTTTATTTTTAGATTGTAAATATCTTTTATTTAAAATACAAGAAAAAAAATAAAATCAGAAAAGTAAAAAAATGTGTACATAGTGTTTTTATGGACCTACTTTGGTAAATTTTCGATTTTATTTTCTTCTTTATTTTATTCTCTCATTTAAAGTAGGCTACTCTTTATTTTTTTATTTAATTTCTATTCTCTACAATAACCACCCATTGAACTCTAATATTCCACCATTATCTAACTTCTGATTCAACTCCACCATTTTATTAACCTCCCCTCCACCACTTTCATAACTTCTCATTTTTTGTCATTATATACATCCAATCCTCCTCATTTGGAACTTGATCCATCTTTATGTGATGAGAGACTAGTTCCCAAAGTTGAATCGGTGACAGCGACACAACCACGGTCGAGCGACGACAACCCTCTCTCCGGTGAGATCCGTTGGTTTCTTGGCCAACGTCGCAGCCGCGCGCTGCCCGAGCTTATCGCTCGCCGACGATTCGAGTGAAGACCGTACTCCTCGTAAGCACTTCCCAGGCGATTCCCTTCCATAGCAGGTAACTATCTTTCATTTCTCTTCTTATTTTATTTTATCTACATTGTATTTCCTGATTGTTTCACTACCACATAATCACCTATACCATACCATCTTCGTAATATTACCATCATCATCTCCCCTTCGTCCTCATTTTTATTTTATTTCTTGTTTAAGAAAAGTAAAAAACAAAAATTAAAATAAAAAAGTAATTCACAACAGGAGAGACAAAATTCAAAAAAATAAAAAAAAATAAAAAAAAACAAGCAGCGGCATGGCCGCCACCTCCAGGCCGCCTCCTCCGCGGCCTCGGCCTGCTTCCTCGCCGCCACTGCCTTCCATACCTTGGTGCAGCCGAACAACGCGGTCCACCCCCAGCCCGCCTGCTCCAGCCTCTACCTCTCCACAGAGGCATAGCCGCGGCCCTCGCCCAGCGTTGCCCCAGCCGCTTGCTCGCGTGGCCGCGCCCAGCCGCTGCGCAAGCTCCTCCTGACCGCGCGCTCCAGGCCGCGCTGTCGCATCCGCCCGTCCTCCCTCCATCGTGTCGCCGGCTCTTCCCTCCGCCAGCGAAAGCCCGCTCCTCCTCCGTGCGCCGCCGCTCGGCCGGCCGCGCCCACACAAGTCATTGCCAGCCCCTCAAATCTACGCCCTAACCGCGTATGGAGAAGAAGGTCCATATTTTTATTTTTTATTTTTTTTTGTAAAAAATTGTTTTTATTTTATTAGTTTTCTGTTATTGTAAATTAGTCCATTTTCATATTTTGTTTGTGAGTTTTCATTTCTTTATTGCAATCATGACCCTATGTTTATGCATTAATTTGGATATGTATTTTGTATCATTTATTTCATCGGACACGCGTATTTTTGATTTTCCGATGGATTTACATGGTTTCATTAATGGAAATTGTTTGATATAGTGAGTAATAGGCTCTGGTTGTTCGCTGTTCAAGAATTCTCGTTTAGGCAGTTCATCATAGTGTTTTGATCTAAGATTTCAATTCTTCCATGTTTCAACAGTAGTATATTGTTCCATGGAGCTAAGGTTTAAAATATGGAATAAACAAGTGTTTCCATGACTCTACCACCCGGTCAATTCTGTTCCACATATCTTTCTAAGGAATGGGAAATCTTTCTCCTGTTACATGAAATAGGGATAGAAGAAGAAGAAAAAATAAATAAATAAGTAGAAGAACCCAGATTCCAAATGAACAAATTCAAACTCGAAAAGGATCTTTCTGATTCTCGAAGAATGAGGGGCAAGGGATTGATCGAGAAAGATCTCTTGTTCTTATTCTAAGATCGTGATTTGATCCGCATATGTTTGGTAAAAAGAATAATATTCTCTTTTGATCATAATCCAAAATGGAAAGTGTTCAATTGGAACATGAAAACGTGACTGAAATGGTCTTAGTTACTCTTCGGGACGGAGTGGAAGAAGGAGAAAGTGTTGAACAACTAATTGTCTATCATCTACATATTTATTTGGATTTTTATGAGTTTTGGATAATTAATTAATATTATTTAAGTGAAAAATTCTATATTTTACCCAATTTGAGCTCTCAAATTCATATCTAACACAAAGTTGCTCCAAAAATTCCTTAAAAATCACAAATGATGCCTTGACGTGTGCTTAAATTATTATCCAAATTTCATCTTAATTGGAATTGTCATGTGCCTTAAATAAATTATATAGTGATTTTCGTAAATAATTTTTAATTAAATCCACACACATTATTTTTGTGAAATTTTAAATCTCTTAGATTCCACATATAAATACTTTTTGAGATAATTTGCAATTAGGCTAATTTGATATTGTGGATTTATTAGAAATTAATTACTCACTATCACTCTGTTTTCATTAAAAAAATCAATTAAAAATTTATATAATGTCAGAAAATTCCAAAAATATTACTGTAGACTCATTGCATTATGTTTATAAATTCCAAATATTGTAGACTCATTGCATTATGTTTATAGTCCAATAAAATTTTCATAATTGTTTCATTATGTTTGTGTGAAAAAGTTGTGAAAAAACCCATAAAAAGTGCACATTTTCATGATTGCATTTTAATCCATAAAATTCCAAAAAAATATGTGTTACATTCATCACTGGATTAGGTTTGTAGGAAAAATATAATTTGGCTAAATTGAATTAATTTCATATTAAAATTAATTTGGCTATTTTGTGTGCTTTCTTATTAACCTGATTCACCAACATTTTGCATTCGCATTTATTTTTGCATTAAAAAAATAAAAAAAAACGCATTGGAAACTATATCTAAGTTTTCTGAATTAACCCAAAATCGTTCCTTTGCTCTCTGTGTTCATCTCGGACTTGCCCGGGATATAAATTAGAGCCGAGTCCTCTTCACAAAGATCTTTTCTTGGTTCTGACTGATTTGCTAAGTATCCGTATCACGACGAGTGCAAATTATATCACGTGTCTAACGGACCGATCAATTCGTTTGATTTGGTTTTACCATATAATGGGTTGAATCAAATTGAAAAGTTTTAAATCATTAAACTATAATTGAATATGATCATTATCAAAATCAGATCCAATCTATTAATAAATAATATACAAATTCATTTGTTGGCATCGTATGCACTTTATATACAAAAAAACAAGTAATGTAATATATATTTTACACTTAATTCTACTGAAACCTTTCTATTCTTTCTAAACACCTCTATTCTTTCTAAATCCTCAAACCATCTTATTTCTAAAACACTAAACCAATGCTCTCATCTTCTAAATCCTCAAACTTACGTCCAACTTTTGTCACCGCCACCAACAACAAGAAAATCACCTCAAGCCTAAAACTTAGCAACCCACTTGTTCTGTTGTTAGTAACCTGCTTGTTCTGTCAATAAACCGCTTGGTTTTTCGTTCACCTTCCTTTTTTCTGGTTCAAGTCGAACACCTACTTTCATTATTGCGATGTGAAAAATATCTTTTTTATTACTTAGCTAGTGAAGAAAGTGAGACCAATACCTGAGAAAGACTATGACCACTTCCTCAACTATATATCTGGCTGCTTCAACCCTCTTTTTTTGACAATCGTGGGTTGGAACTTGAAATCTCGTAGTTAGAGTGACCCGGAAATAGCCTTCACGATCCAGCTCACAAAGCCCTTCCTCGCATAGTCAATCACCGTCGTCCAACCCCTATGCATGACTGCGACACCCCCTCCCTCTCCCACATGTGTGGTTATTCTCCCTATTGCAGATTATTTGCAGTTTCTAATTGATATACACATACTTAAACAAAGTCAACGTATTACTTCTACAATTCTACATATTGCAGGTATGCTACTTAGTTAAACAATAATTGGTCAAATTAAATCCATTGTAACTTGTATTATTTTCTTTCTCAAAAAGTAAATATTCTTTTCTTTACATTTATCCATATTATCGATTTAGAACAGTGACTCAAATGTCATGATATAGTTTGCTAAAAACTTGATCATAACTTATGAAGTGACAGTATGTTATTATTAAAGATCTGGCCCAATCAGTAATAAGGTAGATTGGCTTTAAATAAGTGACTGCATTGGAAGAAGCTCAAATCTGTATGGATTGGACATGGATTATGCTAAGATCTGATTCAATCTGATTCATATGCACCCATAGCATACATTATGCAATCCCCACCTTACATACATGAAGAGAGATAGGGTTTTTCGCGATGAGTATATAATTCATTAGGAAAAATAGAAACACGCGAACTCAACCATATATATTTAGTTGATACCATCATTTATACGCTAAAATCATTCCATGATTTTACATAACGATTAATTCATTTTTGACAATATGGTATTTTTATTTGCACCCACTTTTAACATACATATACAAAAATTAAATCTAAGATAAGTCGTTCTAAGAATATTTTAAATATACATGGAATATTACTTGCATCTAATAATTTCTGTCGTAGCTCTATAACTAAATCTTTTGACACAGATGAAGTCGTGCATTAATATTTTCATAAGTTGCATACATATCAAAGATCAAAATCCTCTATGCTAGACAACGATGCTTTAAAATATGAGATTACATTTGTAAAAAAATACAAAAGAAATGTAATAAATAAACATGCAACCGACATACGATACAAAAAAATTGTAATAAGCATAAAGTGTAAAAATGTTAACACATGGATCAAGATATGAGGTAACAATTGTAAAATAAGATAATAAAAATTATATAATAAACATGAAATTGTAAAGAGATATTTACACCCATAACCCTGAGTAATTTCATAATTATTTAATAATCACGAATTACACCCAAGACCCTGAATAGTGATTAACTATTACACTCATAACCCCTTGTTAACTTTCATCTAATTTTCTGTTAACTATGACGGTATCCGTCAATTATTTTGCATTTTATACCCTCTACGTTTCGATTATTTACGAATGACCACTCCCCTTCCTCCTCCAACCAGCAACCCCTCGTCGACCTCATCCTCCTCCAGTCACGCAACCCCTGCCCCCCGCTGACGTCCTCCGTTGACCTCCCCTTTCTATTGACCACCACCTCCTCCCCTCGCCGACACCTCCTCCTCCCCTTCCTCACCTTGCCGAAACCTCCTCCTCCCTTCCACATGCAAGGCCACCCTGCATCCTCTACCATCGTCGAGCTCCGGTGGAAGCCGTCCCACCACCGCCTCCTGCCTGGAAGCACCTTCCAGAGCACCCCCTCCCCCCACCGTCGACCTCCAACCCTGCCCGGAAGCCCCCTCGACCTCCATCCCTGCTCGGAAGACCACACCCCCTCCCTACAGGCTCTATCATCAAAACCTCCCCCTCCGCTTAGAAGCCCCTCCCTGTAACCCCCCTCCACATGGAAGCCACTCCCTGCAACCCCCCATCCCCCCGCACAAGCGAGCCCCACCATCGTTGAGCCCCTCCCTACAACCTCTACCATCATCAAGCCCCCTCCCCGACGACCCATCGCCTCTTTCCTGGAAGCCCCCCTGCAAGCCCCTCCCAGTGGCCCCCACCATCGTCGAGGCACCCTCCCACATCGACCCCCGCCACCCCGACCCCCGCCGACAACCTCACCATCGTCAGCCCCTCCCTGCAAGACCCCCAATCCGCCTGGATGTCTTTCTTTTTAACTTTTGAATAATCCCAACCGTTAGATCGCAGATCGATTTAGATTAGCTTACTCATATGGTTGAGTTAATGAACAAAAGTAACGAAAGATTATGGGTGTAAAACGAAACATTTATTCAGGGCCTTGGGTGTAATTCGTAATTATAGAGGGTTTCAGGGTAATTATGAAATTACTCAAAGTTATAGATGTAAATATCCCAATTGTAAACCATAATAAATAAAAACAAATTAGTAAAAAAAATTAAGTCGAAGACTAAATGCCATGGGAATTATGTTATGCTTGTAAACATCCACGTTTCGAATAGAAATACATAGGGTAAATCCATTGCTACTCTTTTATAAGAGAAGTGCCCTTCAAGGAGGCACATCTCTTTCCCTTACATCCCTTCCAAACAGCACCAAGAACTCTCCCTCCTTTTCCATTTCATAAAAAAATGACATCCATCTGCAAAATCACTTCCATTTTTTCAAAATTTAAAAATGAAGGA
>JAZKJV010002728.1:0-120696 GCA_037367405.1 Ottelia alismoides
TGTATCGACATGATATCGATAACCGATATTACCTACACTGTGGTGGAGGTGGCGGCTCAGCTTACAATTCCAAAGCTTCGAGTGAAGAAGGAAGGACAGATCGGGATGGAGGTGGAGGCGTTAATTGTGTTTCAAGCTAGAAAGGGGAAATATGGGTCATGTATGGAGCACGCAACCCACTTAAGGCCCACATAGTAATGATGTTGCATCTTTTAAGTTTTGAGCCTCAATACCTTGGACCACCTTGACTAGGAGAGTCACAATCTGGCTGCCTTTTCTTGAGGCATGCACCTCCTAGGTGCAATTTTTTGAATACCATAAATACAACTTAAGATAACTTATTTCTTTTACAGGAGGATGTATAAGATAAGATCTCGTAGACGATAATAATATTACGTATCTATTTCCAAGGACATAACTATCCCCAACTATATTGAGGGGGAAACCGGAGATAAATCTCATACAAGCTCATAAGATTGACAATACGATAAGAAAGCAAGCCCCGTTGGCATTCACATTTCGCATTCCTAAACAGTGAAAGAGTATCAGATTCTTACAAATATTTCTGCGGAAAAGCATTTTATTGGGGTTAATTTCATCTGTTTAACAATAACAATAGTTATCTTGTTAAGACTGAAATCAAGAAATTACTTCACTAAAGCAATTTTGACTACATCGAGAACATATACATGATGCATACAGTGGGAAAATGATTAAAATGGTTTCCCTATATGTGCAGTACGTACGACATCCAAATTGGAGCTCAACTAAAATTTTTCGACCGTTGAATTTTATCAATTAAACTTTAATTTTCCATCTGTTAATTAAAAGTATAATTGAATTAGCGTCAACTTCATTTTATTGAGTCTATTGCAATTTTATTTTCAAGAACGAGATCGCATGTGATCTCGAATCACTTAGTCGGTTATATTAAGTAGTTAGTCGGTTAGAGATATTCAGAGTACAAATTAGGATTTAATTTTATTTGATTTTATCAACTTTCTATTTTTGTAACCGTGCCCATCATATATAAAAAGGATGGTAGTTCAATGTTTTATTAATTATAGAATTAATCAAAAATTGAGAATTATCTCATATATTTCTCCCTCTCTCTCTCTTCTCCCTCGACACGATCTCCACACTTCTTCTTCCCAAATCCCTCGCATCTGGCTAGTCTTCTCTCCTTTCCCCTCTGATTTCTTCCACCACATTTTTCCACCATCAAAAAAATATTTTTCACCATTGCGAATTTTCCATTTGCATCAATTGATATCAGAGCATGACATCTAGATCGTCCTCACGCTTTGACAATCCGTTCGGAGAAAGCGATTTTTGGCAAGCCGAAGACCCTCTTGATTTTTGGAGAATCTCACTCAACCTGAGTCATCGCCATGGTCGCGTTCACGACAAGAGAGGTACAAACATCGTCTCCAGTCAAACATCAAGATACAACAATGGTTGGATTCATGGTTCAATATAGATACTTCTATGGTACAAATGGAAGAAACCCTTGGTGCACAAGAACGTATATGGTTCGATGGAAATTATCCATTTCAGAACAAGTTGCTTACCACAATACAGAAACACATCAAGATGCCAACGATTAAAGGAAGAAAAAAAGAAGTTGGTGTTCAGGAGATTTTGAAAACCCACACCACCATCGTCAGTTGTTGTTGTTACTGCAACCCCCATCTAAGGTGATTTTGAAGGCCACAATGGAGACGAAACTGAAAAAAAAAAAATAAAAAACCCCATCTGGGCATGTTGTCCAGCACATTTCAGATCGGCTACTGCCGTAGGAATCAACTATGTCACCACCTCCGACCGTCCTCGTGCCACCGAAGCCTTATCAGGTACTACCCCCGCCTTCCTCACAACATCCTCCGACCATCATCCTCACGTCGGCACCGCCACCAACTTCCTCGCATCTGTTCCCCAACCCATTGCTCCAACCCTCCTACAACTGCCCCTGTCACCTCCCCGCAGTCCCACTCCACCTCCCCAGTAACGCCACCAACCCCTTCTATCCCAAGCCTTCCGTCAAATGAAGACAAGAGTCATCATTGCCTCCACAAGAGCAGTTGCAGCCACTCCCATCGTCATCAGCGACAGAGGAGCCACCGCCAAAACTTGCAACCTTCATACCAGCGCACCAAGCACCAATCATGCCACCGTTCTCGTTGATCACGCCACTGCAATCTTTTGGGTTCGAATGTGCTGAACCCTAACAAGGGGAAGGAGTACCTCATTCGACTACTTCCTTCCCAAGAAAAGAGAGCTCTGGGAATGTTGCACATTGACCCCTCCTTTAAAAGTGCTTTATCAAAAGGGGAAACTACGGGAGAGCTCATGTAGGGATTTTTATTTAAGTGAAAGGGTAGAAAATTTTGCAAAAATGCCCCCCAGTGGAAAAGAATTATAAACGTAATGCTGAGAAGAACAAGAAATTGAAGGAGATTGGCCAACTCAAATTTCAGATGAAAGTCTCCAATGACACAACCAAAGGTTATGCAACTCAGCAGGAGATGAGTTTTTTGAAGCGGCAGAGAGTTGATGCAGCACGACATCCAAATTGGGGCTTAATTAAGATTTTCGTCCATTGAATTTTATTATTTGGGGTTTAATTTTCCGTCTGTTAATTAAAGTATAATCAAATTCAAGCTAATTTTATTGAGTTCTTATCAATTTTATTTTCAATAACAAGATTGCATGTGATCTCGAATCACTTAGTTAGTCAGTTATATTAAGTAGTTAATCGGTTAGAGATATTTAGAGTTCAAATTAAGATTTAATTTTATTTGATTTTATCATCTTTTTATTTTTTAACTCTACCCCTCCTATATAAAAGATGGTAATCCAATATTTTATTAATTACAAGCTAATCAAAAATTGAGAATTATCTCATATCTTTCTCCCTCTCCCTCTCTCTTTTCTCCCTCGACACGATCTCCGCACTTCTTCTTCCCAAAATCCCTCACATCCGACGAACCCTTCTCTCCTTTCCTCTCCAATTTCTTCCACCAAAATTTTCCACCATAAAAAAATAATTTTTTTCATCATTGCAAATTTCCATTTGCATCAATATAATGAGGCATACATGCCTGCTCAAAAAATATTACTCTGTAACGGATTCTAGCATAATGCCATAATCCACAATATTACTTGAAAGCTAAGTTGTAAATTATATCAGGGGCCTTAGCCATGCTATGTATTCAAATAAAAGGTATGTTCCATTGAAAATGTTATCCGTAATTCTCAGTTATAGTTCATACTGTTAGAAAATAGGAAGCGGAAGCGAAAACATGGATAAAGATAAAGAACAATAAGAACAACGAGATTTACGTGGAACCCTACTCCCTAAGGAGCGGGATGAAACCACGGGCGAATGCCTCAGAGGGGCCGTGTGTCTATTGACTTTCTCAATGGTTACAAGAGGTCTGGGGCTCCTTATATAGCCTCCACAGAGCCTTCAAGTCCCACCACTGGTAGATGTGGGACTAAACACTGGGATGGTGTAAATGGATCCTGGAGGTATCCATTTACCCATCTACAACTCAATAGGCGCACAATCAAATACTCCAACACTCCCCCTCAAGCTGGAGCATGCAATGCTCAGCTTGGACAAACAAACAGAAAGAAACTCAACACATGCTATAGGACACTATGGACAATATCAACTCAACGCGCACACTGCTACAATCGAGGGCGTTGCTTCTCATGCCGTGCAGGTTAGGAGGACGAACGGGCTGGAGTGTGAGTCAACTGAAGACTCGGAATCTGACCATCGAGTCTGAAACTACGCCTGAAGTCTCCTCGTCGGAGAACCGGGTCTCTCCCATATGGCTCAAAGAATGGTGCTCTACTCTGGAGTACCTATGATACCACATGAAAATCCTTGCCCACATGGCATAGGGGATGGTTCTCTACTCTGGAGTCCCTATGGTTCAATGAAAACTCTGGCCTGACAACATAAGAAGAATGATGGGGACCACGAAACTGAAGATCACATACATGTACGTCTCTGAAACTGGAGACTTAGAAACAATCGTCGAGTCTGAACATTTGTTGTAGAGTCTGGAAATCTGACTGATCTGGAATATCTGTATCTGGATCTGGAGAATCTGAATAGACATGTGACTCTACATATACTCCCCCTTTCTCCCATACTTGTCGGAAAACATGGACGTCGACCAAGTTGAGAGAAGACAACAATGATCGGAATAAAACATCAATTAGCCAATTTTTTCGGCTTTTTCAATCGGACAATCATTTTTTTCGATTTTTTAAGCCATTTATTTTTTTCTGGCTTTTTCCTTCTTTTTTAAGCCATTCACCTCTTTTTTTATCATCATTGCAAACTCTCCTGTTTTTTCAAACTCGGCTAACAACCTCCCCTTTAATTTTTTTTATGTTGAACTGCAATCGGGCCCATTTTTTTAATATAATAAGCCAACTCCTTATTTAGGGTTCCCGTTGAAACCCTTTCTCAAAGACCACCCGCCCCGATGGGGGCCTTCTTCGCCGCCGCCCCTGGGAGAGATGGAGCGCCGCCGTCGATATGGAGGTGCACCGCTTAGGCGTCGCTAGAGGGTTTCGCGCCTGGGCAAGGGTTTTACGCCTGGGCGCAGATGCGCAGGGGGGCGCGAGGCTTTTGCCGTTCACGATGGAGTCGCCTGAGCGCTACCAGCTTGATGGAGATCGGTGGCTTGGGCTAGGGCTCGCCGCACGGAGCGCCTGGACTCGGGAATACCGCCTAGAGCCATGAAGACAGGGCTCGACTGGACTCAGGGATGCATCAGGACTCGGTATCTGATGTCGATGATGAATGGGGCGACGCTGCTGGAGGGGAGCGCGACAGATCGGAAGATCATGTTGCGCTCCTACCGCTAGAGGGTTGCGATAGATGGCTGGTGTCGCCTGCGCGAGAACGGAGGGCTCGAGATTTGGGCTTCTCCTGTCTGCCTGGGATCTGTGCGTGAATAAAGGCATCTGGAAGGTGCGTAGAGTGCGCCATCGGCCTGAAGGTCAAATGCAGCCTGGATCTGGTTCTTCGACACGGATATGATATGAGAGACTTGTATACTCACGGAAAGAACTTCACAAAGGAGGAACTAGGGTTTTCTCCTGGAGATGAAAACATCATGAATCTGGACTACGCATGATTAGGGTTTCATGAAAGAAACCCTAGATTTTTCAAATATGCCAAACTTGTAATTGAACAAAAACTTGAACTAGAAATATTCAAGAATGATAATTCCAACTTCGACTCTCGAATAAACAATAAAGAACAAAACTCATGGACCATCGGCTCTGATACCATGTTAGAACATAGGAAGCGGAAGCGAAAACATGGAAAAAGATAAAGAACAATAAGAACAACGGGATTTACGTGGAACCCTACTCCCTAAGGAGCGGGATGAAACCACGGGAGAAGGCCTCAGAAAGCTGGTGTGTCTATTGAATTTCTCAATGGTTACAGGAGGTCTAAGGCTCCTTATATAGCCTCCACAGAGCCTCCAAGTCCCACCACTGGTAGATGTGGGACTAAACACTGGGACGGAGTTTTACCCATCTACAACTCAATAGGCGCACAACCAAATACTCCAACACATACTATTCAATCAACATATCAGACAAGTAAAGTTTCCAGCTGAATAATGACACTATAGGATCAAATTCTTTAAAACCCAACTAAAGCACAATCATGAAACATGAGATCCACTGCATAAAGTACTACCCCCTCCATCCCATCAAGATGGCAATCTTTTCTTCAAAATTAATCTTTCAACGTCCATTTTCTTCATATGACTTTGATTGACCTATAAAGGTATCGAGTTTGATACATTTTATAACTAGAAGAATATCAAATTCTTACAGTGGAAAATCATTTTATTTTAATCAGGGTTGATTTCATCTGTGCAGTTAACATCACTGGTTGTCCTATTAAGACTATAGAGATGACTTCATGACCGATAACTAAAGCATTTTTTCATATATCAAGAAGTAAAACATAGGACTGGCCATTGTCAAAATCTAAATGTGATCCACGATTCGAGTAGACCTATAATAATCTTTCTCATGTAAAGATCAACCAATCAAGCCGAATTTCTTCCATTTAGCCTACTGCAGTTTTCAATTTGATAGTAGAGATGACAGTTTAAAAGCAATGATCGCATTTTCTCCATTCCTGATCAAGGCCCAACTTCTAATTTCTTACCATTGTATAACTAATGTCCCAGCAAAAGGAAAACCGACTCAACCACCATCATGAGAACCAGCTTTAAATGTCCTAATTATATTCAGAATTTTGTCCAGCTATGATATTTGATTTCGTGTTTTGTAAAAGTCACGTAATTTTATTAGTAATGGTTTGAAATAAACAATATATATGCATTTACAAACACACAGATTAACTAACTCAAAATTCAAGAAATCCCCTCTGTTTTTAGTAGGCACTTCATTACATGGCATGTTTTGTAACCATAGCAATAACTTTATTTCATTATAAATTGTAGCTCCTTCCTACAAGCTCCCAAAATTCAAGAAATCCCCTCTGTTTTTAGAAGGCACTTCATTACATGACATGTTTTGTAATCATAGCAATAACTTTATTTCATTATAAATTGTTGCTTCTTCCTACAAGCTCCTGCAACTACAGAAACAAGTTTTGATTTCCCTTTTTGACATAATCTTCACTCATGAATTACTCATGCACACTTAATTCCATGATGGTGAGCTTGTCATGATCTATCACCTTTCGCATGGAATATTGACATTTTTTCAGATCTATCACTGCTACATGGTATAATTTGAAATAGAATTATGGCATTCGGTACTCTATGATATCTAAAACTTCTTCTCACAGCCCTCTCAGTATCCCCCCAAATTTACAAGTTATCTTTCCCCAAAACAACTTGAATTAGTTGAAATTCGAAAGCTCAGGCATTTGTAAATTAGTCGGACAATGGCCTATTGAATACTATCCAACACAGACAAGACGATTCCAGATATCTAAGTCTTTACTCCTTCAACACCCATAGTCAATTACAACGCACCTACATTTCTCCAGAATTCAAAACTAAATTCAACCAGAAATAACGAACTCAACACAAAAAAGAATCCATATACTCCAATAAACACATGGAACCATAACTCTACAAAGTAGCATATACTATTCCATGTAATACTACATAGAATGATTTAAAAAACATTAATCATTAGCTCATTGTGTACCATATCCCGTTAGAAATTTCAACCGTATCTGGAGTTCAATCAATTATCTGCAAGGCCATATTTCCCACAAAGCAACTTAACTTTCTGCACACGAGTTTTTACTACCCATAATTCACTTGCATGGATCTGTAAAGTCCAACATCCCGGAACGTTCAAAGTCTAACCACAATTTCAACAATTACGAATCATCCCACACACCTAAAAGATACCCAATCAATTACACATCGATCGAAATGATGGTCAATCAGCAATTTAATTGCATAACTAATTGACTTCAGAAGTAGAAATTGATCTTGACGGATTACAATCTACACGTAATTTCTAGACTCCGTCAGATCCAACTAGAACTGCGTTCTAGAGATCGACTGTTTCAGATCTGCGAGATCCATGAAAATCCCCAATGACGACCACGTCCATGACAAACAAATCCCACAAGATCCCACCGTTCTTCAAATCCCCACCTAATTCAACCAAGAAAAGCTCGGCCCGCCTCCCGAAAAGAGCAGATCTACAAGAACAGAAAAGAAAACGAAGCAACAGCAAACCCCTTACCGGCGCCACTCCCGCAGGACGAAGCCCTCCTCCTGCATCTCGCTGGGGGGCGGCAGGATCGGGCCGTCGGACGCAAAGATGCCCTCGTCCCCGCCGTTGGCGTAGCCGTTGGAGTCCGGCAGGACGAAGGGCGGCGGAGGCGACTGCTGGGCGAAGCCATCGGAGAGGAATACGTAGGTGTCAGGGGAAGGAGGGACGTCGGACACGTGGCGGACGGGGACGTCGTCGTCGTCAGGGGCGGCGTCGAAGGCGGAGGAGGGATCGAACCGCTGGGAGGGGAGGCGGGGGTCGTAGCCGAGGTAGCCGTCGTCGTCGAAGGGGCGGGTGACGGCGGGAGGCGTGGCGTCGCCATCGCCGGAGAAGGCGTCGAAGGCGGAGGCCATTTCGGGGAGTGGATCTGGAGGAGGAAAAGGTATTTTGCTTCTCTTTCTTTCTTCTAATCCACACCTCTCCTCCGCTCTCTTTCGCTGGGGGGGGGGGGGGGGAGGGGGGGTGTTATTAAAATGTGATTTTAATTTATTTATAGATGAAGAATGGCTTTCTACATATTTAAGTGTTGGAGATATGGTAATTTCACTGTTTTCACCTAAAAGAATTTACGACATGGCAATTAAAGGGAAGTATATTTGGCTTTTTTAATAGTTATCTCGATTGAAAAGGTGCTCGTCTGCGGGGAGTAGAGAGGAAGCAAATGCTCAACAAAAGAAGAAAGAGTGGGTTTACAAGTCCTTACAAAAGAGAAGACGGAAAAAGAGCTTCATCTTATGAGATACAAATCTTGAGCATTCTTTTTATCTTTATAGCAAAGTTTTAAAAATCGGATCAGAAGTTGAAACTAGCCAGTCTTCGATTTACTCGGATCGGATCGGATCGTTGGTTCAAATCGATAGGACCGACTACTAACCCGAAAAAAATTGGACAAAACTTAATTTGCTAGTCGGACTGATTGAAGTGGTTTTCTGAATTGAGAAAACCATATTATTTATATATATATATGTATGTATGTATATACATGTGTGTAATAATTGTTCGGAGTTCTAATCATTAGCATCTTGCAAATCAATAACAAATGTAGACATTATAAAATGTAAACATTTCTCTTTGTGTGTATATATACTCCCACAATTACAACACAACATAGAGAATGGAATACAGCAAAGGTGTAGTGCACAGAAAAACTGAAATGCATAGATTCAATGGTATGGTTTATCTCAAAATTTCAATGAACGCCAATATTTAAATCATGTCAAATTATAAATTGTGGAAGAAAAACTGCATCTTACTTTCAAAATATATAAGATTGCAATTTAAACATCATAGTAGACATTGTGCATGGGGGAGGGAAGGGCATTCATCTAGGAATGCAAATAGATATGGATATATTTGGATGCGACCCGCCGCCATATCAATTTCATACATATGTTGACAGCAGTATCCGTATCTGTTATATGTATGTATGTATGGATATCACTTTGATATTTGCAAATATTTGTATATGTATCTGTTTTTCATATATAAATATTGTTATAGATTTATTTTTAAAGAATACATAACATAATTTTATACCTTCTTTCACTACATTTGGTGTAATTATTATGATATAAGCACATTTACTATATTTATATCATGTATATTATGTCTAATAGATGCATATATAAACTATTTATAGAGCAATTCTAATATCATTCATATGTGATCTATATTAATTTTACATTCGTATCTGTTTTTTTATGAACTATCTATTTTTAAGAATATGAGAGTATAATTTTCGTATCTGTTAATATATGTATCTGGATTCGTATGCGTATTTAAAAGTAGATAAAGATTTGATAACACACGTATATGTGCCCCAATTCGTTCATGTTTGCATCACTATATTCACCACTATTTTCATTTTTTTTACTTAAGTTTTAAAATTCAAAGTAGAACCCATCAAATCAGTTCAATCCGGGTTGACCCGGATGGTTCAACTGGTCCGACCAACTGATCGAACCTGATTTTTTTTCTTGTTAACTTCTATAAAACCATCCGAACCAACCGAATTGCGTCCGGTTCTCGATTGGACCGATCTGATCCGATTTTTAAACCCTACTTTGTAATATCAGCAAAAGTAACCTTAGATGATCTTGATCAAAATATTTAGAAATGAGAAGCTAAGATTAATAGTTTCCCATTCCCTCCCTTTTAGATCCAATCAGACCTTTCACCCGAATTTCATGACCTTCAATTTTACATTTTTGAAGTAATAATATTGTTCTTGCTCATGTGAAGTCTTCATCATCTGAAATGGAGATTACCTCTGGTTCCTTCTTTCTCTTTTTCTTTCTTCTTGTGTAATAATTTCGATTTTTAGCTGATTTTAGATTTGTTTAGATTTGGTTAAGCTTGAATTGATTGATTATAAGTCTAGATCAATTTTACTTATCTCGATGAAGATGAAATGATGTTATCGAACTGCATAATATCTAATGTTTGGGTTCATGCATGCATCTAAAATGTCTAGTAGGAGTGAAAGTGATTTGAACATCGACTCAGAAAGAGTGTGTTGGTAAATCATGTATTAATCATGTTAACTAACTTAAATCAAGAAAAAATCACCAGCAAATATCATATTTCTAGTTTCCACTTTGCTTCATTAGCAACAATTCAATTTTAATATCCCTTTATCTTTGGATCCTCTGTTCTAGTACCTTTTGATCTTTGGATCCTTCAACATCGAATTTCATCGCTCCTTTTGGAACCCAATCCATATACTTCTCCTTTTACTATTAACATTAGAGCCAGAAAGATACTCAACTATTTTTCCTTTTATTTTTCATAACTAGGTATGAGAGAGTTTTTTTTGAATCCACTAATTTCTTTTGATAAACTTCAAATTTCAACTTAAACTACTTAAGTCGTTCTTTAGAAAATAATTTCCTTTTTTCAAAGCATCTAAGACAAGCAAAAATGAGTTATCTTATAAATATTTTATTTTCATATTCTATAACTTTCTTAAATAGATCTTGAGATACATTAACATATCTGACATAAGAAAGTTGACTTAATTCACCATTTAAATCAAATGAATTAGACTCAACTAATCCTACCAATTTCATACATGCACTTTCTTCTTCTTCATCCTTGTCGTTGTTGTTGCTTCAATCATCAATGTTGCTTGCTTGTTTTTCTTGGGCTTTGTTTCAATCATAACATTTTTCTTCAGTTGTGAGTAATCTTTCTTCATGTGCTCTACCTTGTTACATTGGAAGTTTTTTTCTTTTTCTCTCTTTTTCTTCTTCTGGAGAAATGACTTGAAATTTTAAGTGATGACGGCTATATCATCATCACTATCTTGATCGAAATTATCCATTTAACTCTTGCTTACCGAGAAAGCAATACTTTTATTTGGCTTTTTTTCTTCTTCGTGTTCCCATTCTGATGAGTAATATGGTCTTGCGTGCCAGTTCTCTGGGTAGTAAAACTCTTCTCAACTTTCATAGTTAATAATTGAAGTGAACCACACATTCATGTAGTTGATGTTTTTCCCTTTTTGCATCTTAAACATTTTGTAATCTCACTCCAACATTCCAAAACACGATTCTTTAATGTTAGACGTACCTCGATGTGTGATTTCAAGACACTTCCAAATTTCACGTGATCTTCAAATGAGAGACTTATTCAGAGATGTCTTCAGATATGCACAATACAACATGTTTATTGACTTCGAGTTGAGCATCATTTTTTCCATTTACGTTGATATAAAATATTTCCATCTTTTCTATAAATGTGACTTTTTTGTCCAATGTTTCGTATTGCAAAATAAAATGATTGAATGAAGGTTGTCAACTTTGTCTTCCAACTTACATTATTTGTTCTGTTACAAAAGAGTAGATTAGTCAACGAGTTCCCTTCCATGCACAATCCTCCAAGGTTGACCATGTATTTTGGATTATTACTTCCTTCAAAGATAGAGGCTTCGGCATCAAATATGGTAAAATACAACAACAATAACAATAAGGCCTTTTTCCCATAATTAAGTAGGGTCAGCTATATGGACTTTTTGCCTCCATTCAGATTTATTTTGGGTCATTCTCGAGCTTAAATTCAAATAAGTAAGATCTCGTTGGATAGTCTCATTTCAACACTTCTTGAGTCATCCTTACCCTCTTAGCTATTTCAACATCCCAAATCTCACATCTTATAACTGATGCATCAACCGACCTCCTTTGTAGATGGCTAAACCATCTTAAGCAGTTTTCTCTCATCTTATCATCTATCGGAGCTGCACCGACTTTCCTTATGATCGCATCATTTCAAATCAGATCTTTTCATGTATGACCACACATCCACCTTAGAATTTTCATTTCTGCTACTGTCATTCTCTTCACATGTATATGATTCATATGTCAACATTCTGATCCATAGAGCATAGCAGGTCTCACAGCTGCTTTGTAATACTTCCATTTTACTTTCAAAAGGATTTTCTATCACAAAGAACGGTAGGGACTCCTCTCCACTTTAGCCAACCTGTATTTATTTTATGAGTAACATCTCCATCAATTTCTCCATCTTGTTGCAAAATAGATCCCAAGTATCTAAAAGAATCTTTCTTCTGAATGTTATTATCTTCAATCTTCACATTGATTCCTTCACCGGGTTTGGGATTGGTCACGGCCGAGTTCAAATATGTTAAATTACAAGCACAAGGATTTAACATGGTGATGGAACTATGTTGCATATACATTAGAGCTAAAACTTGAACTAAATTCCTTAATAAAAGCAATCATTGATGCATTAACATAACAATATTGTAATTTTGCATTTGTAAATAAGAATTCCTTTTTATTACTTAAAAATCGCTAAAAAGTGCAAAAAAACATGCGAGTGTAGATTATCCATGAAACCAAAGGAAGCATACCTACAAGGTCTAATTCCCAACCCTCACCTAGAGACCAAGATCATAGGCTTCGGTCCACTCAATAAAATAAAGGATAATTAAAGAAACCAAATAATGCACTTATAGAATGGTAAAATACAACTACTAAAATAGGCACAAACTTAAATGATTTTTATCATTTTTATTTCAAAGTCTGATTAGCTTAATTTATTTAACATTAATTCAACAGAATTGTATAGAAAATATAAAAATGTACCACCCTTGCACATGTGCAAATGAAATCGATTCATTTTTTCAATATGCCTGCATATCTAGAGGACATTAACTCCAATTCACCCCAGGCACTTTAAAGTTCACCATTTAAAATACTTCAAATCTTAAAAATATTTTCAAATTGAGTATGACTCATTTGTAAAAAAATCGATTCCGAGAAATATTTGTTAATTGATGTAGCTTTTTGTTAATTTTATATAGATTTTATTTTAACTCATTTTGGTTTGTTTTCATTTTTATTGTATGGTTAATTAAAAAAAAGGGGAATCAACTATACATCAATTCCCAATTAGGAGCCTTATTTTTCAAATGTAACAAAGAGGGGCATGAACTTTCAACTTCTGGGTTTAATTTCGACATATAAGGGTCATGGAGGCTTACCTAAGCATGTATCTGAGATAAAAAATAATATGAGGTCCCTCTTTGTTACATTTGAAAAATGAGACTCCTTAATTGGGAATTGATGCATAGTTTATATCATTTTTGTAATTTAGGCTATTATAACCGGTCAAATTAGCTAAGCGATTGATTAATCAATTGCTGGTGAGATAATTCAAAATGTAATACGTCATATCATTCAAATGGTTGAGTAAAAAATTAGTAATAAAAGCTAATCAATCGTTGGTCTTGATGAATCGGATCAACGAGGTGATCGATCAACATATCTTGGACCCGAATTTCGATAACATTAGAGCGAGATTGTTGTGATATACCTATACCTATATATAGGGAGACTTTTTACAATACATCTATTACGGAAGTCTTCTTTCTTATACTTTGCATTGTCCATAGCTTTCAGTTTGTCCATTGAATTTGACATTATTGTCATTGTTAAATCAAGTCTTATAGTACTTAAGTGGCTTCTCACTTGTCTTTCATTCTCCATAAATTTGATTTTTTATGCTTAGTACCTGGGCAATAATTTCTGTACTTACAAAGTTTGTTTCATTAAAATAATAATGTAATTAGCATGCATCATGACCATTGAGACCAACTTGACTGCCCTCATTAGAAGTACAACCGTGCGATGTGTGGCCCTTATATGAGGAGTGTAATTGTGCTGCCATCCATGAGGGTTTATCTCCTTCAACGGATACAAATCTGTTTTCATCACCACTATTTGATGGCTCTTCATCTCCACTACTACATCAACCACTGATTAACGCCACTGATGAATCTGTAATTCATCGCTCTTAAAGTTGAAAATAAAATCTTGTTCCCGAGTAATTAGCTGCATATTTTCCCTTACCTTGCATAATTAGCATTCATGCATGCATGCATAATATCTGCATTGTAGCATTCATTTTGCATAAAATAAGAAGCCCAATTCAATTTTAATTATTCACCTATTTATTTGTATTTTATACCCACTCCAAAGTCAATAAAACCAACTCTATACTGTATATATAACTAACTAATAAATACAAGGAAAAGACCAAAAAATTCTAACTTGTAAAATTACCCAATAAAACACCAAACCCAGTTGGAGACCCCAGACCTTACAATGCACATATCTATCTCATACCACCTCCGATCTAGGTCTACTCACCTTTAAATAAATACATATTCAAAGAGCTTTAAAATGAGATTAATTTCATTTAAATCGGAGCTCGTATGCAAAACTTGGGTTTTGGGTCCCCATTGTACATTATATGTATGTATATTTGTACCCTTGTATTTTTGTATTTTATTTGACCTCATCTCCATTTTCGGTCAACATGAAACTTGTATATCTCATCAAGATCTACAACTTTCATGTTTTAAGGTTTTCCAAATTCGGCCATCTTCTCTCTCTTATTCCATATTTTTTCTTGGCCATTCAGATTAGGCCATGTGACGCCCTCTGGTTGCGACACGCGGCCCGCTCACATCGCGCCACGCGTCCCTTTTCTCCACCGTCTGATCCCTTTCCTTCTCTTCAGATCTGAGCCATTCACTCGTGCAACTGATCTCCACCCTCTGATCTTCTCCAGATCACATCTCCTCCATCCGTTAGTGCCTCGCCCTCAGCAAGCCACGTGTTGACTTGTGAGCCCTCCGATCTTCTCCAAAAGCCTTCATCCCCACCGCACACTTCCGCACTATCCCTAGCCTTCGATCAGATCCTCAGATCTCATCCCAGCCATCCCTCAGCGCCTTCACCTGCGCCCGCCACGTGTCGCATCCCTACCCCTTCGATCACACCACTCCGATCTAATCCGGGCCCTTCTCTTACGCCCTTCTTCTGGCCGTTAGATCACTCGATCCAACGGTCCTGAGACCGTCTTCTACCTCGGACCGTCTTTCTCGCGTACGTCGCCCACTCCGCACGCCCTTCGCCCCCTTCCTATTTTCTCCGCCACCACAGCCATCATCTCCACCCTCTAGCACCTCCACCTTGTAGCCCATGACTCCCTTATCCTCGCCAGCCACCATGACCTCCATGAAACCCGTCGTTGTCGCTCCACGACCCCCACGAAACCTCACCTTCCATCACAGTCACCCCCACCTTCTTCCTATAAATACCCCATCTCCAGCCACCTTCGACCCAATCCGCCATTTCAAGAGGTGTCCTAGAGCTCAGAGCTAACCATTGGTGACATCAATTGAGAGTAAAATCGAGCGAAGACAGGTCTTCACCTCCGGCGAGATCCACGGCATAGCCTCGCCGTGTTGCAGCTCCTCCGACGAGCTGCTTGAGCTCGGGCCCTCTACCGTCCCTCGAGCGATGACCGGGAGGATCATTTGAGCTTCCAAGCCCCAAGTTGACATGTTCATTCCTCCTCCGATCTTCTTCTTCTTTCCCTTCATTTTTCTCTTAATTTCTCCGCCTCCTCCGATCAATCCCGCTCTCACCCAACCATCCACCGAGCTTCGCCTCAAAGCTCTGATTTACGCATGCCCTTCCATTCGCCCCGACGACGCACAACACCTCCTCCGACCAAAGCTCCGCCTTTACGGCGGAGGATTACCACTCCGGCCATCACCACGACGCACCTCAGGCCTCACTACACTCGCCTCACTCCCACGTTCACGGGCTCCATTCTCTGGCCCCAGCTAACCTTGCAGGTACCCTTAGCTTCATTGATCGGAATCTTCATCGGAGCTGCATCAAGCTTCGTTGTCTCTGGCGTTTAGACCCTCCCATCCTCATCCAGGACCTTCGGCGAATCCCCAACATTCCCACGATCGATCCGAGCACCTCAGGAGCCACCGGCGAGCTACACCAAGCACGGGAGAAGGAGGCGGAGCAAGGAGCTCAACACCGGAGCCCCGCCAAGTCTGCCGCAGGAGGTGGCGGACCGGAGAAGAAGACGTACAACCACCGTTGGATCTCCTCGATCCGACGGCCCTCGCCACGCCACGTCCCCTTGACCCAGTGGCCGTTAGATCATCCAGATCAAGCGGCTCTGGTTGCGCCGCATAGCCACTGCCCCGAGCTCCAGTCTCCGTTGGATCTATCTTGAACCAGCGGCCAATAGTATGCCACATCGCCGTCATCAGCACTGTTGGATCATTGCGATCTGACGACCCTCGGCGTGCCACGCTAGCAGCTCTAGCAGCCGTTGGATGCACATTGATCCAACGGTCCACATCGCACCACGTATCTTCCTCCGAGCCTCTTCCCCGACCCTAGGCTCGGAGCACCCGCAGCTGATCCGAGCCTCCAGAGCCTCCCGAGCCTCCTCTTGAGCCTCGGTCGACGTCCGAGCCTAGCCCCACACGTGTCTCCCACGTGAGGGCTAGGTAATTTGCACAGAGGCCCTCAGAGGTTTTGGAAATTGCACTTTGGTCCCTTCCAAGCATGTCACGGGATGCGTACATGACTCTATAGGAAAATTGCATACACCTCCCCCGCATTATAGGTAATTGCATTTAAGTCCCTGTCAGCACGTTTTATTTCAGTAATTTTATTTTCTGTATTTGCAATTTAGTCCCTGTCTTTGCATGCATATTTAGTGTCCATTTGGCATAATTTTTCAATTCTAAAAATTACATGATGTAGCTCAACTTGTCCTTTATCTTATGTGACATGTGCTTAATTTTTATGACATCTTTGGAATTTAATATTATTATTTGGTGAAATTTTCTATATTTTGCCCATTGTGTGATCTTTAATTCATATAAAATTCCTTGTTGCTCCAAAAATCTTCATAAAATCATATTAGACTTAGGATAATTTATTCTACATTGTGCACAAAAATCATTGCATTTGCATGCATCACGATGCCTGAATAAATTAAATAGTGATTTTCTTAATTGATTTTTAATAGGTCCAATTCACATAAAATTTTAGCTTTATTAATTTTCCTATACTCATCATACTTAGATCTATCTAGGATAATTTTTATATCTAGAAATAATATTTTTGCTATTTATTAAAATTAGTTTTGCAAAAATCACCCTGCATTCATATTTTATTCACGATAAATTCATAAAGTGTCAGAAAATTTTAAAAAAAAATAGTGTAGCTTAATTTCATTGCATTTCATATTCTGGCCAAGTTTCATTATTTTGGACCTCATTTGGTCAAATTTCCGATTTAACTTGTAAAACTGGCCTGAAATTGCATCCGTTTTTCCTTTATTGCATAAAAACTGCTAAAAAATACCAAAAATAATCTTCTAAAAATCTGACCTCCGAATTCACTTCAAATTCACCTAAGGAGACAGCTGCCTCTCTGAGTTCGACCTTGGGCTTGCCCAAGTAAAATAAATTTGTCGCTCGTAATTAACTGAATTGAAAGTGGTATTTTTGACGTAGCCTTGATTATCCGACTGCAACGAACATAACTATTTGACCATTAATTTGATTGAATTAACACGGGTGGTCAGACGCTCATCAGCTACCACGATCTCCTCCCTGTGTTATTTGTCCTTGGTTAGCAATCATCTCAATGGTAATAAAAAACCCATCAGATTTAGACAAATGGCTCATTATGTGGTTGGTCAATGGAGGTCTACCAAATTTTATCCAACACTTATTAGACAAATGGCTCATTATGTGGTAGTGCTTACATGGAGGATAACTACATCCTCAACTACGTCCAAAGTCACAATCTCAACAACCATGAAACCTGAATAACCACCTTGTCCAGTTAATGCAAGAAATGATGTAGTCTTTACTGCATGGACTTAACCAGATTGGCTAAGAGCATAGTTGGGTTGTTGTACTGGTCCAAATATCAAATGGAGTGATGGAAATGCGACAGAAGTAAGAAATTGATCCTTTGCTATTTAGCAGTGAGGACTCAAATCTACAAGAAATCTGTAAGCCTTCTTTTTGAACGTTCTGTTATATGCTTGACACAACATGTTGGTTAAAAGAAATTAATAAATAAACAAAATTTCAAAAAAAAAACAAACAAACCGATTTTAAATAACTGATCAAATGATTTAATTCTTAACTTCAGTTCAGATTTTCTCCAGGAAAATTCGAATGATCATGTGATGAAATTTCTCCCAAGGTTATTCCTTCAATCCAGACTAAGTTTGAGATAACTCCTTCTGCATCTCCTTGATTATCTTCTTGTACATGTGATAAACATGTGACTCTTCTATTTTTTTTCTCAAATTTGGCTCAAAACAAACACATACAAAAATGAACAAAATTCTTATTTGTATAAAGGACATTACAATAGAACGAACAAATACACATAAAAATGAACAAAATTCTCATTTGTATAAAGGACATTGTAATAGAATCTTGCTAGTAATTTAAAATTAACATATAAAGAGCAAAAAAAATTAAAACCAAGAAAAAAACTAGAAAAAAGACTCAAATTCTACATATATACATGTATATAAGACACTTGAACAGTTAGGAAATATTTCTTATTTTTTATAGACCCCAAATAAAATTCAAATCAAGTGATTCCTTTTGCATTTGATCAAGAAAAGTATAAATAAAAATACAGAAATAACTAGAAAATCACAACATGCTCATATACCAAGGAAACTCGAATCAAAATTTCCAATATGTCAAACTCTAGAGACTTTTATCTAGAGCATTTGAGTTCAAATTCAACTCTTCTCTCCTTTAAAGTCGATCATTGATAATAATTGTAAAATTACTTTTAGTTAAATAGGGTTCATGTGTGCAAATGTAGTTTTAAGATGTTAGTCCATTGAGTACAGTGTGATTTTTACATCATATCTTTTATACAAGGCACATTTTCTTTTATTTTTATTTATTTGTATTTTCTGTATGTATTTTATCTTTTGTTACCAATATAAAAGGTAAAAACCACAAAATCCTTGAAAATTAAAAAATAAACAAAAATATTTAAAGCTAACTTATATGTATTTTATACCTATTTTCACCAAATATCATAGAATAAGATGTGTATTTTAGATATTTTGGACCTGTTTTGCAACAAGATGGAAAAATTGATGCAGATGTTACTCATAGAATAAATGCAGGTTGGCTTAAGTGAAGAGGAGCCTCTATTGTTTTTTATGATATGAAAATCCATTTGAAAGTCAAAGGAAAATATTACAAAGCAGTCATGAAACTGACTATGCTTTATGGATCAGAATGTTGGCTGGTGAACCACAGATATGTGCATAGAATGACAGTAGCAGAAATGAAATGCTAAAGTGGATGTGTGGTCATACACGAAGAGATCAGATTTGTAATGATGCGATCAGAAGGAAAGTTGGTGTAGCTCTGATAGAGGATAAGATGAGAGAAAACCACTTAAGATGTTTTGACCATTTGCAAAGGAGGTTGGTTGATGCACCAGTTAGAAGATGTGAGATTTGGGATGTTGAGTCGGTTAACAGAGGACGGGGAAGGCCCAAGAAGTGTTGGAATGAGATTATCCGAATGGATCTTAATTATTTGGATTCGAGCCCAAGAATGTTCCAAAATAGATCTGAATGGAGATAGAAAATTCATGTAGCCGACACTACTTAATTGTGGGAAAATACTTTGTTGTTGTATTAAACTAAATACCAATAAAATAAGACAAAAATATCAACAAGTGCTAAATATGTGTATATCGATAATAAAGTATAAAACATGTGTATTGTTTACAAGAAAATAAAATTAAAATAAAAAATTACCATATACAAGTATTTTGGTGTAAAATACATGTATTTGGGTCAACTCCTATAATTGGTTGAATACCACTTTTCATCCTTGCATAGAAATGAAATACTTGAAACCATGCATATTTTTCATTTTTTGACTTTTTTTTTTAAATTTAACCAATATATATATTTAGTCTATTTCAAAATAATTTTGGGCTAGGGCATTTATGGTGTTGACTCAGTGCCAGCAGCACAACCCTACTTCTCCATCAACCATTCTCTCTTCCACAACCTAGTAGACTGACTGATTACCCTCATTCTCCAAACCCCATGTCTGCTCCTCTTGATCAAACCACCCCCATGACCACTCGACAACCTCTTCATTGGACTCCCACCGCCAACCCTCAACCGCACATCTTCGATCCTATATCATCTTGGAAACCGCACGACTTTCGCCTCATGACACCGTCATGAAAGCTTCGAACCACCTTCACAGTCGCTCCAAAATCTAATGAAAACAGGCCTTCTAGAGCCAAGTTAGGGACCCGGTAGTGGAGAACCTCGGTGTGCATTGAACCTACTCTATTTATCGTGTTTTCAATTCCATATTTAATCACGAGGACAACAAGCCTAATTCCATGAGGAAACGATGCGTAGGTTTCCTTGCAGGCACTTGTCAGTGGAAGGTGAACCGTTCGATGAGCATATCCAGGAGCAACCATGATCTCTAGACCTTCGAGCACCTGTAAGTGAAGAGATGATCATGACCATGGAAGGACATATCGATATCGGTATCGATATCAGTACCATGTCGATACCGATATATCGCCGATATATCGACGATATATCGACGCCATATCGCCGACACCGGGATTCGGCTCGCCTTTTTTGCCTGTCGATACCGGATATCGGACATATCGGCGATATATCGGTGACTTGTCGATACTGATATATCGCTGATATATCGCCGATATATCGGGATACGGCCTTCCATGATCATGACGGAAAAGCTCCAGACACCTCTTCTAGGTTGTTCCAAGACCAAGATCATCCACATCACGTCGCTAAGTTTACACAACTCACTAGAGACCGCCCAAACTCCTCTCATGGTGTTTCTCTAATCGGAGAAGAAGCCTTGAGTACCTGATGCATGACACGATGCACAATCCAGATTACATCTCTCCTCTCTCTCTTCTATTCCCAGATGTTCAAGATCCTCGGGGTAAGGAAATTGCTACTGTTCTCCACATCCACATGAGTCTCTCTATAGTAGCAGCATACATGGTGCCTCTTCAACCCAAGGTTTTAAAAATCGAACCGGACATCAAATCGGGTATGTATCGGGTTTTGGTTTTTATGGTCGGACCAATGGGACGGAACGGTCGAACCGGTGATGATGTCAGCAGTTCAAAGAAATCGGAAAAGATTGAACCGTTGTATTATTGGTTTGGTTCGTATGGTTCAACCGGGTCGAACCGAGTTAGACCGGTATATCATACAAAAAAATATGAAAAATGCTACATCATATCTTTCGAGGACTCGTTTACTCTTTTTCTTCCAAATTTTCCAATAACATTTATACCCCTATTTTTAACACAATTGCATGTGTCCCCTATATTTTTACAAAATTAGCAGTAGTGGCCGTTTATTAGAACACTTGCGCTCCCATTCCATACCAATATAATGATGATATTATGTTTTTTTTAAGAAAATATAGGAGCACAAGTGAAATTGCTTAAAAGTTAGGGTTACAAATGTTCTTAAAAAAACTCAAAAGTGTATAATAATCATATTTCGTAAAGTTTATATAATTACATATATGTGATGTAAAAATAATAATAATTTTAAAACTATTTAAACTCTAATTAACATCTAAGTGTTGTTAATTTATTGCTTCTAATAGTATTATTACGACAATGTCTTCTTCGTTTATTATTGTTATAAATGTACAACCTTATACACAATGTAAGAAGAGAGAGACACTGCTCATGTGGCAAGAAGGGACAACCGATAATGAGTCATTAGCACATGTAAAGGATAAGAGATAAAGGGTACTACACTATGGGTTAAAATGAGACTAGATTATGAATATTTCAGAAAAAGTTTGTATTTTGTTAATTTATTTGAAATTAATTTTGTCAAAAAATAGATGGTTGAACCAATGATTTGGTTCAATTGGTTCAACTGGGTTTAAGCGGTCCAACCGGATTTTGACCGGTTTTGACTGATTTGTATTTTCTGGATAAAAATCAGGTGGTTGGACCGTTTTTTCTTCGGTTCTTGATTTAACCGATTCAACCAACCGGTTCGGTTCTATTTTTAAAACCTTGCTTCGACATCGATTGTGATCAAATGCTCCCACGTTGTACTCCGTTGTCCACCAAAGGTGTAGACGTTTGCACCTAAACCCTGCTTCTTTCAAGTTCTGCGCTTATACCCATTCAGTCATGGGGGTACTGATAAAAAAACCCTAGACGGTTTAGGTAATTGCAAACAAATCCCTCCAGCACATGTTTGTGATTATTTTTCATTTCTTTCCTTTTTATCATAGTCTGTTTCTCTTATTTTGCATTTTAATCCTTAATTATCATCATTTTGGTTTGAAAATTTACTACGGATGTCTTTTTTCTTAGATCTAATTTCTACCGAAAACTGATGATTTTTCATTGCATATTTGATTTTTTTTATTTTGTGAAGTTCAATGCTTGGAAATTAGTTTTGATTGGATTATAATTTCATTTAAGAAATTAATACTTGAATCATGGCTTGATTATAGATGTTCAGTTACTTCAACTTGTGCCAAAAGTTTAGACGGCATGTAATGATATTTGCTCAAAATGGCGAATCTAATGGAGGAGTTCAGTGCTAAATGGAGGCTTGGTGGTGGAGTGAAGGGGTGCAACTGTGCAAGAGAAGCTTAAAATTAAAAGAGCTTGTTTTAAAATATGTATAAGGATGGAACAGAGGAAATTGTTACAAACTATAAAATAGTGAAGAAGGAAGCAAACAATGCAGTAAATGAAGCCAAGTCGAAAGCTTATGGAATTTTGTACAAAAATCTTGAATCAAAGTAGGGCCAGAAGGATATATTCAAATTGGCCAAAGCTAGAGAAAGAGAAGACCAAAGATCTTTCTTAGGTGAGATGCATCAAGGATAAGGAAGGATATTTACTTGTCACTCAAAAGGATATAGAGACTAGATGGAAGCAGTATTTCTATAAGCTTTAATTAGGGGGAGGGAATAAAGAGATTACTTCGGGAGATCTTGCTGGTAGTGAATGTTATCTGAATCGTGCAAGATATAGATGGATACAAAGGACAGAAGTAAAGGAGGATTTAAAGATTATGAAACCTGAAAAGGGGTATGACCTATATAAGTTTGGAGAGTTCTAGATGAATGGGGTTTTATTTGGCTTACAATTTTATTCAATGTTATTTGGTGAAGCAAGAAAATACATGAATAATGGAGGAGAAGTATTGGGGTGCCTCTTTATAAGAATAAAGGAGACATTCAATATTGTTTGAATCATAGAGTTATCAAACTGATGAATCATACTATGAAAATTTGGGAACGTGTGATCGAAAGAAGGTTGAGGCAAGTTTCCAAAGTAACTAAAAATCAAGTCAGATTCATGCTAGGTCATTCAGCTATTGAAGCTATCCACTTGTTGAGGAGAACAATTGAGATTTATAGAGCTAAAAAGAAGAACCTCCATATGATTTTTTTTATTTTGAGAAGGCTTATGATTCAATCTCAAGGGTGATTTTGTGGAGAGTTTTGGAGAAGAGACAAGTACATGCCCTATACATTAACTTTATAAATGATATTTATGATGGAGCATCATCTTGTGTAAGGATCCAGTCTGGGAAGACTGACTATTTTAACATCAATATCGGTCTGCATCAAGGTTCATCTTTGAGTCCATTACCTTTTACTCTGATTATGGACGAGTTGACTAGACAGTAGATACATTCAGGATGAGATACCTTAGTATATATTTTTCGCTAGTGTGTTGTGTTGATTGATGAGACAAGAGATGTAGTAGATGAGAAATTAGTTAAGAACGAATATATGGAGTGCACATTTGACGGAAGCAACGGTAAAGGACTTGAGGTGAAGATTGGAGACGATAACATTCAGAAAAAAGATTCTTTTAGATACTTGGGATCTATTTTGCAACGGGATGAGGAAATTGATGGAAATATTACTCATTGAATAAATGCAGGTTAGCTAAAGTGGAGAAGAGCCTCTACTGTTCTCTGTGATAATAAACTTCCTTTAAAAGTCAAAGGGAAGTATTACAAAGAAGCTGTGAGACCTGTTATACTCTATGAATTAGAACATTGGCCTGTAAACCATAGAAATGTGCAGAGAATGATAGTAGCAGAAATGAAAGTGCTAAGGTGGATGTGTGGTCATACACACAAAAAATCAGATTCGGAATGATATGATTAGAAGGAAAGTTGGTGTAGCTCCAATAGAGAATAAGATGAGAGAAAATCTCTTAAGATGGTTTGGCCATTTGCAAAGAGGTCGATTGATGCACCAGTCAGAAAATGCGCGATTTGGGATGTTGAGCCGGTTAAGAGAGGGTGAGGAAGACCCAATAAGTGTTGGAATGAGACTATCCAAAGGGATCTTAGTTATTTGAATTTAAGTCCGAGAAGGACCGAAAATAAAGCTGAATGGAGACAAAGAATAAATGTAGCCGACCCTTCTTAATTGTGGGAAAAGTCTTTGTTGTTGTATCAGTAGTTGAATTAATTTGAGCTCCTATGGTAATATTTTACCATGGGAAAATATCTAGCATCCACTTCACATTCATGCACTCACAATAATTTTTGTTTGCATTTTAATCTTGATGTTTTTTACGAAATCGAAAAACTCAAAAAATGAACTTTTGTCCATAAAACTCACAAAACAATAGAAAACATTTTAAAAAAATCCCAAAGAATCATCATATATGTATTTTGCAATGTTTTATCATCTAGTTAAAAAGTTTTGAAAAATATTGCATTCAGCTTTGAAAATCTTAAAGGACTTGCACCATTCGTATAAAAAATAATTAATCTAAAAAAGATAAAAATATCCCATTTTGTTGATAAATATATTATCTTCATTAGAGAAATACTCATTCTTAAAATCATGCATTTCCGGTACTTTAAGACATTTTAGAACATATACTTTTATAAACACAATTTCCTTTCAAATAATCCTTATCCTAAATTTTCTTTTTATTTGTCTTAAAAATTCCAAAATTTGTTTTGAATATTAAAAAAGTAAAAAACACTTTCTTACTTTGTTTATTGTCCATTTATATACGTATAACCTCTCATATTATATTTATGTACATGTATTACTATTCTCAAAATAACCATGATTTCAGATTTTAAAACCAAAAAAAATAAAATTAAAAAATAAACAAAATGCAAAAGTACATGGATATCCATGAGCACTGATTTATGTAATTGTACTTGGTCCTATATTTTGACATTGTCTCCTTATGGTCAATTTTGAGACTTGCTCAAGTAAAACATAGCATAATACTATTGGTATCCAGTTCACAGTCTAATAATTACCATGCAACCAGAATTCATAATCCACGTCCTCTACCTTAAAAGGATCTTTTGTAAGAACGTAGAGCTTCTTCTAACTGTCAATGAACACCTTAAAAGTCTGAGATCAGTAGACATAATTCTTTGCACCTTAAAGTCTAATAGAAGTCCATTTATCATGCAACCTGAATTCATAAACCTTGTCCTCTACCTTGAGAGAATCTTTTATGAGAATATAGATCTTCTAACCACCAATGACACCTTAATTGCTATAGTTCATTGTACATAATTTTTTGCACCCTTTAGTTTAATAGAAGTCTCATATACCACAATAGTTGAGGTGGATAACGAGGGTTTTATCTTAATAGGAGTTGCGGCCATTGCAGTTAGAGAAGAATAGATAAAGTAGATAAAAGGTGGTTTAGTCAATCGCCAAGAGAGCGCAAACTTGACCTCACAAATAGGTTGTGAGGAGGCATCGCTAGATCGTGGGTAGAGGATATTGTGTGTGTTATTGGGGGTTGGGGAGGTGGGGGAGGAAGGAGAGAGGAGAGGGAAATTGTCGAGTGGAATGGCGGGTGAGGCAGATAGATAAGGGAAGGAGCTGGGCCTCGAAAGCTAGATCAGCTCGAGGGCAACCCATGTTGGCTAGGCAGTGGTAGAGCTGACACTAGATTAGCACTGGGGAAACCAATTGATAGCTTAGGTAGCGATGATGCTAGAAAGCAGTGTGGATGATATTGTTGCTACTTGAGGAGCAACGACAATGTGGTGATGACTAGGGCTCTGAGCAAGAGAGAACCAGAGCTTCGGTCCATGACTGTCGCTATGATACCGTGTGGAAATAATATGATGGAATGATTTTATTGAACGATTTGATTTATTATATAAAGATAAAACCTAAAAACCAAAAGGCAGAAATATACAACAATGATCTCAGTAGAAATAGTAAAATAGAAGAAATGCTAAAATAATTAAGAACATCAGTGGTGGGATGCCCCCAAAGAGTATTGAACTTGTAATCAGCTAAGAGCAACCGAGGTCGGATCGTCTGTTGTAGTAAGTGTTGTACTCGAGCGGATCGTCTAATGGGGATCGGACGACCCTCATAGGAGATTGGGGATAGTCGGTCCCCATGAGGGTCGTCCAATCCCCATAGGACGATCCGCTCGAGTACAACACCTATTGTACTACAACAAACGATCCACTCAGAAGAGCAATCCTCCTTTTTTAGAACTTGAAACAAAGATACAAACTTATTATGACAGAGCTAGCCCAATACTACTCGATGCTATTTATGAAGGAATCCGGTATATTAATAGTGAGGTAGTATTTTGAAAATTAATGTACAAAATTCTGCTCTGCTGAAAAGAACATAGCAGCTATACAAATTGGATAAGATTGGTAGAAATTGATTTGTTTATAAATGTATTGAATAGATATATGTGACCTTACCAGTTAAACGTAATAAATACACCACTATGGTTAGGAAAGACAAGTCATTGTTATATATAATTATTAATCAAGACTTATATCTCAAAATGATATACTTACCAGAATTCACTTGGAAGAGAATACGAATACAAATTTCTACATACATAGAAAAGACAAACGGTAGATTAGTTATACGTATATTTATATCCGATTGCATTTTACCCTTCATATAGAAATGAAAAAAAAAACATACGAGTAATATATAATTCTCAATAAAATAGCGTAGGAGAGAAATGTTTAGATATCTGATACGGAGTTAGAGATGGGAGATATCTGATAACTTAGTAGGAAGTTATATTTAGAAATTAAATGATTCTGATTTTTTCATTATAATTAAACGACAATGAACATTATCTGTGTAAATAAATTTATCTGTACTTTCACATTCACTTAAAAGACGTAATACTATATGCAAAACTTATTATTTAGTATATCATAGATACTTATACATATAATTTAAACATAGTTTCAATTCCTTATTATTGAAAGGAAGGAACCAATACACAGACCAAAATTCAAGCAAATAATCAAACTGATTCTTAGAAAAAAAAACCAGTCATTTTGATTTAGGTTAGTCTGATTATTGATATGAAGAAACCGGTAAACGAACCAAAGTTCAAACCGATTCTTATGATTTGATTCTTGACTTCAGTTAAGTTTTTTTCCGCAAAATCGGATCGATCATGTGAAGAAATTTCTCCCAAGATTATTCCTTCAGTCCAAACTAAGTTTGTTTCGCTTTCTTTCCCATAATTTGCGTTGGACTTGCCCTCCATTCCCATGATTAATGGGAATGAGATCATTGTCACTACCAAAAAAATGGTTTCTTTTCTTACCCCTTTGAGAGCCCTCTAGCTTGTTTCATCATGCATGCCAAATTGCTCCAGGAACATCGGTTAGTTGGTACGCGTCCTCAGCGTAGTTTTTATCTCACCTGGATGCAAAATATTATGGAAAATGAATTAATATGATACAATTGTACAAGTTAAAACAAATACTTCCTAGAAGGAAACAGCATCCTTCCCCATCGAAACCTCTTCATTCAGATGAGTCTTTTGCTGCCAGCAGTTTTTTAATATGATTGGCTACTTCTTTCTGGAGGGGTTCATAGGGCAGCTGTGCCACCACCTCGGCACCAAACGAGAAGACAACGGCATCCCTCGCGCTTTCCAAATCTATACCACGTGCCTGAAAGTAGAAGAGCTGATCATCCTCGAGATCACTGATTGTCGCACCATGCGAACATTTTACATCATCAGCTACAATTTGTAGGTTAGGCTTTACATTAGCAGTTGCTCTTGGAGCAAGGAGAAGGGTCCTCGTCAATTGGCCAGCATCTGTCTGCTGTGCAAATCTACACAAGCCACATATAAACACGTTAAGGAAGGTGCAGATCTTTAATCTATATCTAGTAATATATCTGAGTTTTCAGCCCACAGCATAAGGTGTATGTACAGAATAAGGTGTATGCATGTACAAGGTTTGAAAAAACTGTTGGAGTATTTATGTATGCGTCAGTTATGAGGGAGATGGGTAAATGGATCTCTCCAGAATCCATTTACCCCATCCAAGTGTTTAGTCTCACATTGTCCAGCAGTGGCACTTGGAGGCTCTGTGGAGGCTATATAAGGAGCCTCAGGCCTCCTGTATCAGATGAGAAAGTCAATAGACAAACCTGGCCCTTTGAGGCCTTCTCCCGTGGTTTCATCCCGCTCCTCACGGAGTAGGGTTCCACGTAAAATCATGGTGTTCCATGTTTATTCTTTCTAGATTTATGCTCTGTTTATCATTCCGCTTCCGCTTCCTATTTTCTAACATGGTATCAGAGCGGGTCGATTCTTGAGGATTTTTTTTATGTTCGTTATTTTTTTCTCGAGATTCAGTTGTTTCTTGAAGATTGATCGAGAAGAGTTTTCATAGAGTTCATGATTCCAGTTCTAGGGTTCTCATCTGGAACCCTAATCTATGTCTTCTTCATTCAAGTGGCGGCACTTCCCCATCACACACGCTCTTCAACTCCAGCGTTCCCACGAACCCTAACTCTACAGGCGTCGTTCTCTCGGTTCTCGCGAAGGTGGAGAACCCCGTCACAGGCAGCGCCTCCCCGAGCCCCTCTTTCAGGGCTTGCACCCTCCAGGCGGCGCATCACCCTCCCATCGCGGTGCTCTGATCTCCCGCAGTGCTCCCAGGCAAGGCCCTAAATGTCGGTTTCGGTCACCATTTCGGTGACCGACCGAAACTGAATTTCGGTGGAATTTCGACCAAAATTTCGGTCATTTCGGTCATTTTTTGTACTAGGACCCCCATATTTCGGTAATTTCGACCATTTCGGTCGAATTTCGATTTCGACGGGATATCGATATTCAACAGAAATTCGACCGAATTTCGCTGAAATTTGAGGCCATGCTCCCAGGTAGGGAGCTTCTCCATCGCAAATAGATCTCATGGCCTTGAAGGCCTCGCGCATCTCCTGGTGGCGACCCCCTTCTCCCTCGCGACCTCCAGATCGGCAAGCCCTAGCCACTCAGCTCCTCCTGGTGATACTCCATGGCATATCTCCAGCGAGTATAGGAAGGCGGCGACCTTCCAAGCGTCAGTTTCATCTCCACGGCATAAATATGAGACGATGGCACACACAAGGCGATGTCTTCTTCATCCCCTGCAAGGGCATTTCGGCGCAGACCCCATCCACGAGCCCCATAGGGGGCGGCGACCTTTTGAATAGCAGGGTTCCCAAGGGAAACCCTAGCCCAAGTGGGTTGATATTTAAAAAAAATCGGGTTATTTATTTGAAAAGCCCAACAGTAGACCAAAACAAATGTGTGGGCCGACGGTTCAAAAGAAAATGGTAGAGGCCCATTGAAGAAAAAGGGGGGGCTTCAAGTGAGCCGTATGCCAAGATTTTTTAAAAAAGGCGCGTACAACAGGAAAAAGTCGTACGCATATTCAAAAATTTTTTTTGCAAAGCTGTATTGTTGGAGTATTTGTTATGTGCGCCTATTGTGATGTAGGAGGGTAAATGGATCCCTCCAGGATCCATTTACCCCATCCAGTGTTCAGTCCCGCATCTTCCAGTGGTGGGACTTGGAGGCTCTGGAGAGGCTATATAAGGAGCCCCAGACCTCATGTAACCATTGAGAAAAAGCAATGAAGCATATGCCCCTTTGAGGGCTTCTCCCGTGGTTTCATCCTGCTCCTCACGGAGTAGGGTTCCACGTAAAAAATCCTGAGTTCTTATTCTTGTTTATCTTTTATCCATGTTTCCGCTTCCGCTTCCAATTTTCTAACATGGTATCAGAGCGGGTCGATTCTCGTAGATTATTTTCATTTTGTTTTCGAGATTCGATGATATTGGAGATGTGTTTGTGAACTTGTTCAAGTTCACGTCCTGTTCCAGGGTTTTTATTGTTTTTGGGTTATCTAAAACCCTAGATTTGATGTCCTTGTGCGTGCGATGACCCTATCTCATTATTCCAGCAGTTCCAGTTCCTTGTGCTGCAAGCCAAGGCCATATCTCACGCTGCCCGCATATCTTATGACTCAAGGCAGCGAAGAAATTTCGCAAGAAAGTGGCGAAGAGTCTCACGGGGGAAGAAGACAACAATCCACGGCAATGTTCTATGCCGCGAAGAAGTTTCAGGCGGCAAACTCCAGACACCGCCCCCAATGTCTCGCCCGATCTCGCCTCCAGGCTGCAGCCGAGCAGCGCACGGCGGGCTCCAGGCGACCGCAAGTCCCAGCGACGCTCCCAGATGAGTTCCAGCGCTCCTCTCCCTCGGCGAAATCCAGTCCCACCGCGCGAAACCCATCGCGTCGAGCCCCCGCGCCCAGCACGCATCCCATCGCCGCCCAGAACTTCATCTCGAAGCCACCCTTCTAGGCGGAACTGGCAGCGGCGGCGCGCAACCACCAGCGCGCGCTCCTCCGGCGACGATCTCCATCAGCTCTTGCCCCTCCAAGTCCCGATTTCAAGGCGGCAGCGGCATTTTAGCAATGGGTTCCCAATTGGGAACCCTAACGCGTGAAGCCACGGTTTGCGATGGCCCAGTTTTATTTTTTTAGGAAAAAAAAGTTATGGAAAGTCATGGTGGGTCCAGTTTTTTTTTTAAAAAGGAGGGTCCGTAAAAAGAGAGAGAGAGAAAAAAAGAAAAAAGGGGGAGAGGTTATTATTGAATAGCCCAAGTAAAAGGGAAAAAGAGAGAGGGAAGAAGGAGTTTGTTTTAAAAAAAGGCGCGTACATTTGAAAAAGTCGTACGTTGTTGAAAAAAATGCAAAAGCTGTAAAAAATGATGAAAAGGCTTAAAAAAACTATTTTCAAAAAAAAAATGTGGACGGCTTAAAATTTTTTTTGAAAAGCCGCAAGAAATTCTTTGAGTGTGTTTCCTCCCCATTTATTCGTGTCTTCTCCTAACTTGGTCGACGTCCATGTTTTCCAACAAGTATGGGAGAAAGGGGGGGTATATGTAGAGTCACAGGTCTCAGGATTTCTCCAGATTTCAGATGCATCAGACCAGCCAGATGATCAGACTCTACAGTTCGGTTTCAGACTCGACGTCAGATGTTTCCGAGTCAGTTTTCAGACACGCACGAGTTTGCGGTCATTTTCAGATGAGCATATGTTGCCATCATTTGTTCGAGGTCCCCACCATTCTTGTGGTTGTTTCGGCCAGATTTCATGTGAGCCATAGGGACTCCAGAGCAGAGGACCATTCCCTATGCCACTGAGGGCAAGGGTTTTCATGTGGTATCATAGGTACTCCAGAGTAGAGCACCATTCTCTGAGCCAGATGGGAGAGACCCAATTCTCCGACGAGGAGACTTCAGGCGCAGTTTCAGACTCGATGGTCCAATTCCGAGTCTTCAGTTGACTCACACTCCAGCCCGTTCTTCCTCCTCACCTGCACGGCATGAGAAGCAACGTCCTCGACTGCAGCAATGTGCGTGTTGGGTTGATATTGTCCGTAGTGTCCTGTAGCGTTGAGTTGAGTTTCTTTCTGTTTGTCCAAGCTGAGCATTACATGCTCCAGCTTGAGGGGGAGTGTTGGAGTATTTGTTATATGCGCTTATTTCCAGGATCCATTTACCCCATCCAGTGTTTAGTCCCACATCGTCCAGTGGTGGGACTTGGAGGCTCTGGAGAGGCTATATAAGGAGCCCCAGACCTCCTGTAACCATTGAGAAAAAGCAATGAAGCATATGCCCCTTTGAGGACTTCTCCTATGGTTTCATCCCACTCCTCACGGAGTAGGGTTCCACGTAAAAAATCCCGCATTCTTATTCTTGTTTATCTTTTATCCATGTTTCTGCTTCCGCTTCCGATTTTCTAACATGTATTATATAAAAAAATGAATGAACGACCTATGTTAAAAAAATAATATTTGACGTCTATTACAGAAAAAAGAAAAAAAAAGAGCCGCAAGAAGTTTTTTTTGACAATGTTCATGTCTTCTCCCAACTTGGTCGACGTCCATGTTTTCCGACAAGTATGGGAGAAAGGGGGAGTATGGTGTAGTCCCGTTGCAGATTCAGATGTCAGATGCAGACCAGCCAGATTTTCTCAGACTGTACAAGTTATCAGACTCAGTCAGTTTCTCCATGCGCAATATCAGACTCGAGGTTCAGATTCCGAGTCCATAGTGTGATGCGCAATTTCAGACTCGACATTCAGATTGGTAAGAGTCCAAGTTCGAGGCACTCCATGATGAGAGGCCCAATTTCGAGTTCTCCAGAGAGAGACTCAGTTTCAGACACGCACGAGTATGCGGTCATATTCAGATGTGCACATGTATGCCATCAGTTCAGAGGTCCACATCCTTTCTTGTTTTGTAGACCAAAGTTTTCATGTGAGCCATAGGGACTCCAGAGTAGAGGACCATTCCCTATGCCATGTTGGCAAGGGTTTTCATGTGGTATCATAGGTACACCAGAGCAGTGCATCATTCTCTGAGCCATATGGGAGAGACCCAGTTCTCCGACGAGGAGACTTTTTCAGACTCCAATCTCCAGCGACCATGGACTCTGACAAGGATTGCACAGCCACAACCCTTTTTTAGTTAGGCCCTTTTCAGAGATGGAGCAGTTGTCCACATTATTATGGCGGGCCAGAGTACTCCGACGAGGAGACTCATTCCAGTTGCAGTGACTCTGACAGGCGCAGTTCAGAGCACATACTCTCCGACGAGTAGATTCAGCAGACTCACACTCCAACCCGTTCGTCCTCCTCACCTGCACGGCATGAGAAGCAACGTCCTCGACAGCAACAGTCGTGTGCGTTGGGTTGATATTCCGTAGTGTCCCTGTATCGTGGGTTGAGTTTCTTTCTGTTTGTCCAAGCTGAGCATTGCATGCTCCAGCTTGAGGGGGAGTGTTGGAGTATTTGATGTATGCGTCAGTTATGAGTGAGATGGGTAAATGGATCTCTCCAAGATCCATTTACCCCATCCAAGTGTTTAGTCCCACATTGTCCAGCAGTGGGACTTGGAGGCTCTGTGGAGGCTATATAAGGAGCCTTAGGCCTCCTGTATCAGACGAGAAAGTCAATAGACAAACATGGCCCTTTGAGGCCTTCTCTCGTGGTTTCATCCCACCCCTCACGGAGTAGGGTTCCACGTAAAATCATGGTGTTCCATGTTTATTCTTTCTAGATTTATGCCCTGTTTATCATTCCGCTTTCGCTTCCTATTTTCTAACAAAAACGAAAGGCGGAACGAGACGTTTTCCATCGAAGCGAGGCATAGCCTCGAAGCGGTCGAGGCGTAAGCCTCAGTTTGTATAGAAAAATACTTACAAAAAGTATAATAAATATATTTACTGATGAAATTATCTAAATTGACATACATATAATATATAACATTGTAAAATATGATGAAATTATGAAGATAAGAACGTGAAAGAAAGGATATGTAGATTTCATAAACCTATCTACTAAATTTCTACCCATTCAAAAATAGAATCATTGGTTATAATTGTCATTAAAGTATCAAAGATAACATATTTTTTGCTAAAAATATTATGGTGCATAAAAAATATGATTAAATGTATGTGTTATATGACTAATATATACAATATGATAACATTCACATGCCTTGAATCTAATCTTATTTTTTCTAATTGCTATATTACATCGTTCATTATGTCACCTCTCTTAACACTAGCTTTTCTTTAAGCTTTATGGATTGTGTATTTAAAAGTGCAATATTAAGACTTTCTTGAAAAAATTAGACAAGTTTAATGCTCAATATGAATATGAACAAACTTAAAATTCCAAGCATTCATCTTGTAAATATATATCATAGACAATTATACATTTATAAGCATCTAAAACTACCAATAATACAATTTAAATCTTTAGAAAATGCTTTAAAATCTAGAAAAAGCCTCACAGACCGCCTCGACCGCCTCACCGCCTTGGACCGTCTTGACCTTCTAAGGCATACGCCTCATCAATACCATCTGAGGCGTACGTCTCGAGGCTAAAAAGGCATGTCCCGTTCCGCCTCGACCGCCTCAAGGCTAGCCTTTATACCATGTGCATGTATGTATGTATGTATGGGAAAATGTATGTGTGTGTATGATAGTTGAATAGCAATTAAAATGCACAATGGCTATGGGAGACGAGGATAGTGAGTGGAAACGCGGAACCAAATCTCAAGGTGAATGTGGATCATCCTCATCCCAAGGGGATCCTAATCTATGTTTTATGTTGCAGCACCAAAATAAGAACTGCATGCCATAGAAAATGAATGTATCCAGCTTTAAAGGAAAAGAATGACCACTGTAATTTTGGATTATAGAATACAGTTCCAGCGAAAAGATCACCATCTCCAGGATCCCTATTAACAAGAGTAGGAATGAACTTTTTTCATAAAGGGATGCCTAGATCTCAAGATCACAACACTGCCATCACGGCGAAGTGTCTCACCCTTCCACCCGTTGCATATACGAGACCAAAAATTACAGAAGCGCGACAACGATGTATACTGCGAGTCAGTGTCCAATGTTGCAATATTGTTTATGCTCATCCTATCCACCACGGGAACAGGCAATGGATAAAAATGTGCTCAATAGCCTCTTGACCGAGCGGCATAAGGAACAACTAACAAGTGGTTTCTTCGTCTTTTATCCACATACTCTCGTAAAGCTTTTACCCAATCTTTTTCTTCCGAGTGCCCCAGAATCTCAACCTTGAGTGGGGACTTAGCCCTCAAGTTGTAATGGTAATCATGCTAGGAAGTAGGAGTGCTTGGTTACTGGGTGAGTCGTAGCATTTTGTAAGTTCAAACAAAAGAGGACTCCAGCAATCCTCGAAGAATTAACCTTCTTCCCATATTATCTTTTGAAGTCTTCGATCATTTTTTCTTCTCAGTAGCATTGATTAGTGTGAGAATGACAGTAGCATCGAAGAACTACACATGTGTGGAGAATGACAGTAGCAGAAATGAAAATGCTACCCCCCCAGCATCCATTCTTCAAATTCCATGCTTATAAGATGCGAGTAATGCATGCAATGCCTCCCTCATTGTTTAATTGAATTCCATTTTGGGTTTTGATTTCCTTCTGGCATTGGAACTTGCAACTTATACATATTTTTACGAATCCTATTGTAGATGTCCTATTATTGAAGTTGCAAAATCCATTCACAGTAGTCTTTAGAAGCCGAATAGCATTGTTATAGTTGCGAATTTGCAACAACAACGATTATGGCGGCTAGAAATATCAATCTGGCTAGGCGACAATCCCTCCATCACTATAAACCTCAAGAATAAGATACTTTCACCAATGCGAGAACCTTACAATACTCTTCCCGAATCGAGTTGTCCCAATTGCAAAGTTTCGTATCCGTGCAACACAAAATGGTATGGTCAACATGTTCCTTGCATTAAAATCTCCTAATTTTATCTGTTAAAAAAATTGTCTTCCTAATGCATTGATATTAAGATCTGCAGCGGTATGTAATTTGATTTATATTGAACTGATAATGGTTATTTCGATATTAGAATTTATAAATTTATATGAAATGCTATTTTTGGTTACATGCATATCTTTATTAGAATTTAGAAGTAGAAGATTTGACTTATAAGCCACAAATAAATACGTATCAAACAAATACATAATAGTCTCAATGATAAAATGAGTAGTCACATATTTTGGAATCCATCTCTACATTGTTTATCGTAAATACATAATACATATACATATATCGCATGGAAATATTATTATTTTTATTTGAAATTGACAGTGAATGAGGAGATGGATTGTGATACAACCTTTTATTTTATTTATTGATATAGATTTGAAGATGTTCTCATTTTTTGAAGATATGGTTATACATATAGTTGATAAGATTATACAAGGAATCTCACAAAGAGAGATGATTTGCATAGGTGGAGATCTTAATGGACATGTGGGAAAAGATGCTTCAGGGTATGTTAGTGTTCATGGAGGACATGGTTTTGGGGACAGAAATGAAGAGTGAAAAGTCATTCTGGATTTTGTAACAGCATATGATCTTTTCATAGCAAACACTCTCTTCAAGAAGATGGAGGAACATTTAATTACTTATAAGAGTGGCTCAACTAGAACACAAATAGATTACTTTGCGTTGAAGAGAAGAGATCGGTTGTGTTGTAAAGACTGCAAAGTAAACCCAGGAGAGAGTTTGACAACCTAACATCGCTTGTTAGTCTTGGATGTGCAAATAAAAGGGATGGTAAAGAAAAGGAGGGTTCCTAGATCACTAGAACTAGATGGTGGAATCTTCCACTGAAGCAATCAAGCTTCAGAGAGAAGGTTTTATAAGACTTATCTTGGAATTGTAGAGGAAGTGCAAACGAGATGTGGGAGACAGTAGCATTTTGTATCCGAAAGGTAGCTAAAGAGATGCTAAGCGAGTCAAAGGGGGGAGCTCCAGGTCAAAAGGAGGCTTGGTGGTGGAGTGAAGGGGTGCAAGAGAAGCTAAAAATTAAAAGAGCATGCTTTAAAGATATGTCTAAGGATAAAACAGAGGAAACTGTCACAAACTACAAAATAGCGAAGAAAGAAGCAAAGAAGGCTGTAAGCGAAGCTAAGTCAAAAGCTTATGAAGTTTTGTATAAAAATCTCGACTCTAAGGAGGGCCAGAAGGATATATTCAGGTTGGCCAAAGCAAGAGAAAGAAAGACCAAAGACCTTTCTCAAGTGAGATGCATTAAGGACGAGGAAGGCCACGTGTTTGTTACTCAGAAGGATATAGAGACTAGATGGGAGCAGTACTTTCATAAACTTTTCACTGGAGAAGGAAATAGAGAGATCACTTTAGGTGATCTAGCTAGTAGTGAAAGTTACTTGAATCGTGCAAGCTATAGACGAATACAAAGAAAGGAAGTAGAGGCTTTGAAGGTTATGAGATCTGGAAAGGTGTAGGACCGGATGACATCCCCGTAGAAGTATGGAGAGTTTTAGGTGAGTGTTGTTTGACTTGGCTTACGAATCTATTCAAGTTATATGGCGAAGCAAGAAAATGCTTGAAGATTGGAGGAGTATCGTGGTGCCTCTTTATAAGAATAAAGGAAACATTTAAAATTGTTCAAAATACAGAGGTATCAAGCTGATGAGTCACACTATGAAAATTTGGGAACATGTGATTGAAAGAGGGTTAAGGCAAGTTTCCAAAGTAAAAGAAAACCAATTCGAATTCATGCCAGGTCGTTCAACTATTGAAGCCATCCATTTGCTGAGGAGAACAATGGAGATCTATAGAGCTAAAAGGAAGAACCTCCATATGTTCTTTATTGATTTGGAGAAGGCTTATGATTCTGTCCCATGAGAGATATTGTGGAGAGTTTTGGAGAAGAGACAAGTACATGTCATATACATTAACCTCATAACGGATATGTATGATAGGACTTTATCTTGTGTGAGGACCCCGTCTGGGAAGACTGATTATTTTGACATAAACATTGATTTACATCAAGGCTTAACTTTGAGTCCATTTCTTTTTACTTTGATTATGAATGGCTTGACAAGTCACATTCAGGATGAGTTACCTTGGTGTATGTTATTTGCTGATGATATTGTGTTGATTGATGAGACTAGAGATGGAGTAACTGAGAAGTTTGAGGTCTGGAGACATGTATTGGAGACTAAAGGATTTCGTACAAGTAAGGCTAAGACGGAATATATGGAGTGCACCTTTGATGGAAGCAATGGTGAAGGAATCGAGGTGAAGATTGGTGACGATAACATTCGGAAGAGAGATTCTTTTAGATATCTGGGATCTATTTTGCAACATGATGGGGAAATTGATGGAGATGTTACTAATAGAATAAATGCAGGCTGACTAAAGTGGAGACGAGCCTCTGTTGTGCTCTGTGATAAGAAAATTCCTTTAAAGATTAAAGAAAAGTTTTACAAAGCAATCGTGAGACCTGCTATGCTCTATGGATCTGAATGTTGGCCTGTGAACCATAGACATGTGCAGAGAATGGCTGTAGCAGAAATGAAAATGCTAAATTGGATGTGTAGATACACACACACACGTAAAGATCGGATTCAGAATAAGGCAATTAGAAAGAAAGTTGGTGTAGCTCCGATAGAGGATAAGATGCGAGAAAACCGCTTAAAATGGTTTGGTCATTTGCAAAGAAGATCAGCTAATGCACCGGTTAGGAGATGCGAGTGCTGGGATATTGAACCGACTAAGAGAGGGCGATGGCGGCCTAAGAAGTGTTGGAAAGAGATTATATGAAGGGATCTTAATTTTTTGAATATACGCCTGAGATTGTCCCAAGAGAAATCTGAATGGAGACGAAGAATCCATGTAGCCGACCCTACTTAATTGTGGAAAAAGGCCTTTTTGTTGTTGTATGGTTATATGTATAGTTATATTTGTTTGTAGATAGAAATATGAGCAAAGAAAGCCTACTTCATGAAGTAGGTAACCTTACTTCATGTCCATTTTTTATTTTTTTTGAAAAATACTATCATGAATTTTCATAATTATATCCATCTAATATGTTATTCAAATTTCGTCATAAACATATACTCATGTATTCCAACCAGAACAGGTCGAGTACAACAAATCTAAGACCGTTAAAATTACATGTTCTAGATGGAGGGCATATGAGTATCTATTTCTGACGAAACTTGAATGACATATTAGAGGGATATAGTTATGAAAATCCATGGTAGTATTTTTCAAAAAAAAAGGCAAAAATGGATATGAAGTAGGTAAGGTTTCCTACTTCGTAAAGTAGGCTCCCTTTCCTCTAGAAATATAGATATCGTATTTCGTAAAGTTTCAATTCATTAGATATTTAGATTATATATTATTTTGGTGTGTACATCACATTGTATGGATTTAGGTTTCATTATGGTCAAAAGAACAATTGACTCCTTTATCAACAAATTAAGAGTTAATAACTGTGAAGGAAGCTATTGATGATTTTTATGTGTTGAAATATTGACGGTCACAACTTAAACAAACTATGTATGCCTCTCTAAGACTTTGTCCACCATTTTTAAATAATCTAAATCAGTAACATCAATTTTTTAATTATCAAAATATGTAGCTAGATTGATTATATACATGCCCCACCTGCAAGCAATTTCTGGCACTGCCATTGGCTACAATGAATGTGTGTCCATACATAGAAAGATCATAATCGGAACGAGAACGATGTAATTAGAAGGAAAATTGGAGTTGCTCCAATAGACGATAAGATGAGAGAGAACCGCTTAAGATGCTTTGGCCATTTGCAAAGAAGATCGGGTGATGCACCGGTTAGAAGAAGCGGGATTTGGGATGTTGACCATGTTAAGAGATGGCGAGGAAGGCCTAAGCGTGTTGGAAGGAGACTATTCGAAGGGATCGTAGTTATTTGGATCTATGCTTGAGAATGACCCGAAATAGATTCGAATGGAGGTAAAGAATCCATGTAACCGACCCTACTTAATGTAGGACAAGGCTTTGTTGTTGTTGTAGCATTAATCACAACCTTGAGAGAGGACTTACCATCAAGATTATAACAATAATCAATCATCAAACTAGAATGTAGGTCTTGGTAATCAAGGGAATTGTAGCATTTTGTATGATCCAAAAACAGAGAAACTCCCCATGCCCACTCCTAGCAATCCCTCCATCTAGTGTGGGGCCAAAAGCTGCCAAGCACTATAAGAAGTTTGAAGATGTCTTCAAAAGCTAATCATAGAGGGGGAGCAAATGTTGGGACCCAAGTTTGGTGCTGAAAAAAGAACCAACCCAATAATTCATATAAAGCTCCCACTTCATAACTCCAATATGTGCATTAATATGCATGCTCAAGCATATCAACAAATGCACCCACGAGGAAGTGGCCCCCAATACCGCAACAAGAATGCTTGAAAAGGCTTACAAATGTAGAAAATACTTCCATTATCGTTGCGAATATCTTAATAAAAATATGTATACAATACATAGACCACACGTAGGCCAACTCATAGAATTTTATAACTTGAGACTCACGTCTCTCTTGAAATTACATAATGATCGGTGGAGCCACTCCTTTCTAATCTTGACAAATATATTTCTTTTGAAGAATGACTATTATATTGACATGTGAGAGTGCTTCTGTAAAGGATGTGTTAGTGAGTTTGCCATGAGATCGGTTTTGCTCTATCAATTTGAATGTTGGCCTGCGAACTATAAACATGTACAGAGAATGATAGCAGTACAAATGAAAATATTAAGATGGATGTATGGTCATATACGAAAAGATCATATTCAAAATGATGGGCGATCAGAAAGAAAGTTGGTGTAGCTCTGATAAAGGATAAGATGAGAAAACCACTTAAGATGGTTTGACCATTTGCAAAGGAGGTCGGTTGACGCACCAGTTAGAAGATGCGAGATTTGGGATGTTGAGATGACTAAAAAAGGGCAAGGAAGGCCCAAGAAGTATTGGAATGAGATTGCCCAAGAAGTATTGGAATGAGATTATCCGAAGGGATCCTAATTATTTGGATCTAAGTCCGATATAGATTTGAATGAAGGCAAAAAATCCATGTAGCCAATCCTCCTTAATGTGGGAAAAGGCTTTGTTGTTGTTTTGTATGTGAATGAGTTTTTTTCTTTGTAGGTTTTTTTTACTAGTTGAAGGTGGGGTTGGGGGGATACGAACCCTGGTCCTTTTAAAGTGGGATCCAGGGGTTCTATAATGAGTTTGTCCCCATTGTGATCCTATAATTCGCAAAGCTCTCACCAAACCATGGTATTAAAAGGTGCACCTCGAGGCGGTCGAGGCGTACGCCTCGAGGCGAGGCGGGCCTTTTTAGCCTCGAGGCGTGCGCCTCGGCCTTGTCCAGTGAGGCGTGCGCCTCGAGTGGCCGAGGCGTTTTCCGAGGCGTTTTTATTTTTTTGAAGATTTTTTTATGATTTTAATAGTTTACATGGTGGTTTGAGAAGCTTATAAATATATACTTGCTTAGGATAATGATTATACAAGTTAAATGCCTAAATCTGATGTTTCTTTCGTACCCATAACTCCATATTTACTATTAATTATGTGTAACTATTTCAGCAAACTGCTTCATATTTACTATTAATTATGTCTAACTATTAATTTATGCAAGACGAATGCTTAAATTTGACCTCTTTCAGATTCATATGCTCAAATTTGACCTCTTTCATATTCATATTTACTATTAACATGCCAAATTATTTTAGTGAACTCTACTATTTTTATCCTTAAACATATAAAAATGTGTATACGAATTCGAATACTCATGCGAGACCCCCATACTGATAGGGTATGGTGGCACAGGGAGGGCATCAAACCGTTCTTCATCTGGGTATAGTAGAACATATAATTAGGATTCGAATCATATGATTCATATCAACAACTTGGATATTTATAATGACAACTATAGCCAATCCATTTTAGATACATTTTTAGTGATAGTTATAACCAATGATTTCCTTATGATTGGGTAGAAATTTAGAAAGGTTTATGGCATTGAGTCATTGACATATCCTTTTTTCATGTTCTTATCTTCATAATATCATCATATATTACATTGTTATATACTATATGTTTGTCAGATTATATTATTTCACCAATAAATATATTTATTATATATTTTATAATTATTTTCCTATACAAAACTGAGGCTTACGCCTCGACCGCCTCGAGGCTACGCATCGTCTCGCTTCCAGGGAAAACGCCTCGTTCCGCCTTTCGTTTTTTCGAACCTTGCACCAAACGTGAGAAAATCGAATGTTTTTTCGAAAAGCATAAATGGCTTTTATTCAAAAAATATAAATAAACATTGGAATCACCCAATAAATTCATGGCTACAGGTGAGAAAGCTGCAAACCTGTTGACCCTGATATTCCCATCAAATACAATCTGCCCAGAAGAGTTGGTGACGATGGATTTGTGTATCTGATGAGAATATCCTTTAGGGTGGTCCAAAATCAACTTGCTATGGAGATCCTGGATCTGGTTCTTTTGGGATAAGTGAAAAGCTGCAAGCTCTGTCACGGTGCCAGGGCCTACTTGTTGGACATGCAGATTGTGCCTATTTAACCTTCCTCCGGTACTTATCTCAACAAGTTGATAAGTACTTGATGTTTCCTGCAGGGAACCCGAATTTATTATGTCAACCACATTGCTTAAGCAAAATGAAAATTCTAATCTATTAAACACCATTTCATTTTCATTCCCGATGATTAGAAAACATTTTGACAAATAAAAAGCACAATACCGCTGTAAAATCCACTAACTCCAATCTCTACATGATATAGAAGTGACATGAAATGCAAGATTTCAACACGAATGAAAGAAATCTTAGAGGAAAAAAGGTAACAGAACAGATTGGAGGACGTTGTACATTTGCTCTGCAAACACGTGCACTCTCAGTATCGTCTCGAATTCAATACTTCATTTCCGTGAATAAAGCATATTTCACATGCTCTAATATACAGCAAACTATAATGAAAACCCCACCTCAATCACTTTTTTGTTTCTAGAAAATTGAAGAACTTCTTTTGAAAAAAATAGAACTTGTGAAACTTTATCTAAATTACAATATTGATTGCCAGGTGATCCGCCTGATGAGCAAAGAAAATGAACCTAACTACAATGTGATTGGCAGGCAGGAAAAGACTTAACACTTCCATATTTTCAGATATGACACAATGAAACAAGTAATAGAGATGGAACTTACCAACTCCCAATTGACAGAAAACAAATTGGCAGGCGATGGGGTTGACAGCTTACCATGTGCGATCATGTCAATGAGAAATGACAGTGAAACTCGTCAACTATCTCTATTAGCACGCAATATGGTGCATTCATGATAGTACGTGTGTATGGACCTGCATTTTCAGAGACCAAAGATGATTTGTCATGGGAGTTGACAGAGGTGAGGTGCTTGGGCACCCTCTTGGGAAGTAATGTCAAATACCTACATTTTCAGAGATTTGACATGGGACTTGACAGAGATCAGGCAAGGTGGTTGGAAATCGAATTCTTTCTGGTCTTTTCTTCCCTAGACAAGGAAGGTTGCAGAAAATGAGAGAGGCGAGCTGTCAGTGCACTTTGCATAGTATCAACAGGTAGAATTCCTCCATATGAGAAAGATAGATGGTGAAGTCCGCCAATTTGCATGATGTTTGCGACACCTGGTGTTTTACCTTTGAGATACCTCAGTTTGCCTAATTGATTGACCACTTGTTACAGCAGATTGGTAAACGGCAGCCAAAGAGCTGGGAAAAAAGTTGGAGGTGTAGAGATCATGCTTGATGAATAACAGGAGGCTAGTCCTTCAGTTGCACCTATCAGCCAAGCAGCTATACTTAATATCAATAATCAAGATGCCAGGAAGGTGATGAAGAGGCTGGAAAGAATCATCATCATCAACAACAAAAACAATAGCAATAAAGCCTTTTAGTTTTTCCACAACTAAGTAGGGTCGGCTACATGGACTTTTTGCCTCCATTCATATATATTTTGGGTCATTCTTGGACTTAAATCAAAAAACCTAAGATCCCTTCGGATAGTCTCATTACAACACTTCTTGAACCTTCCTCACCCTTTCTTAACTAGCTCAACATCCATAATCTTGCATCTTCTAATTGGTGCATCAACTGACCTCCTTTGCAAATGGTCAAATCATCTTAAGCAGATTTCTCTCATTTTATCATCTATTGGAGCTACGCCAACTTTCCTTCATATCACATCACTCCGAATCCGATCTTTTGTGTATGACCACACATCCAACTTAGCATTTTCATTTCTGTTACTATCATTCTCTGCACATATCCATGGTTCACATACCAATAGATCCATAGAACATAGCATGTCTCACAATCACAACTGCTTTGTAATAATTTTCTGACTTCAAAGGGATTTTTCTTATCACAAAGAACAATAGAGACTCCTCTCCACTTTACCCAACCATCAATTATTATATGATTAACATCTCCATAAATTTACACATCCTGTTACAAAATAGATCCCAAGTATTTAGAATAATCTTTCTTCTGAATGTAACTGCCTCCAATCTTCACCTTGAGTCCTTCACCGTTATTTCCATCAAATGTACACTCCATATATTCAGTCTTAGCCCTACTTATATGAAAACCTTTAGCTTCTAAGGCATGTCTCCAAACCTCCATCTTCTCATTTACTCCATCCCTTGTCTTATCAATTAACACAATATCATCGACAAACAACATACACCAAGGAATCCCATCCTGAATGTGGCTAGTCAACTTGTTCATAATCAACATAAAAAGGAATGGACTCAAAGCTAAATCTTTGTGCAGACCGATGCTGATGTTAAAATAGTCAGTCTTCCCAGACTGGATCCTTACACAAGATGAAGCACCATCATACGTATACTTTATAAGGTTAATGTATAGAACATGTACTTGTCTCTTCTCCAAAACTCTCCACAATATCTCTCGTGGGACTGAATCATATGCCTTCTCCAAGTCAATAAAAATCAAGTGGAGGTTCTTCTTTTCAGCTCTATAAATCTCCATTGTTCTCCTCAACAAATGGATAACTTCAATAATTGAGTGACCTAGCATGAATCCAAATTGATTTTCAGTTACTTTGTAAACTTGCCTCAACTTTTTTCAATCACATGTTCCCAAAATTGCTTCATGAGAATACTTGCTTAGAGGCTGGAAGGAATCATGAGAATAAATTTTTTTTGTTAAAGTGTCAATCACATGGATGGTTTGGAATTTCCTATAATGGCTTGGATAGAGATCCTTCAACTGGTTTCAGGGATGTAGCATTTGCACAACCATATTGCCATGTGCAATCAACCAAATGAGTGGTGAAAGTCATAGTGTCAGGTAATGATCTAAGTAATGATCTAGCATCAGCAGACCTCAATGACAGACTATTGTGGAATGTTTGCTTAGAGGCTAGATCAGTATGTCTGCGAGAGTTTTTTCTATTGTAGGACTGCATGGATCTCTTCTTCCAAACTCCATTTGTTGTTGAATCCTGATAAAGAAGATGGATACAGTATCACATACTCATCCAAAGAGTCATTTCGGAGGTCTTTTGAAGACGACTGATACTAGATAGGCTAGGAGTGCATGGGTCCTTTAACATCGTGTCATCATTTTGGCTTCAAGAACACCGCCATATTTAGATGGGAGGCCTTTGATGGATAATGTTGTCATGGTGATTGCACTACTTGGAGCAGTGAGCATACCAAGTGTATTTTGTGCTAAATTAATCAACATATTTTGTATGATCACATGCCCGAGGAATCACATTTTTTCTTGAATAACAATGAGGATGCAACTTCAAATATTAGAGATGGAATGCACACCAACCAACAATCACGTTTTTATGAAGATTACGACGGTACCCCTCCAACAATTCAAATGAAAACATCATATTGTTAGTAGTAGGTGACCTGTTATCTGTGATAAGAAAATTCCTTTAAAAATTAAAGGAAAGTTTTACAAAGCAGCCGTGAGACCTGCTATGCTTTATGGATCTGAATGTTGGCATGTGAACCATAGACATGTGCAGAGAATGGTTGTAGCAGAAATGAAAATGCTAAGATGGATGTGTGGACATACACGTAAAGATCGGATTCAAAATGATGCAATCAGAAAGAAAGTTGGTGTAGCTCCGATCGAGGATAAGATGCGAGAAAACCGCTTAAGATGGTTTGGTCATTTGCAAAGAAGGTCAGCTGATGCACCGGTTAGGAGATGCGAGTGCTGGGATGTTGAGCCGACTAAGAGAGGGCGAGGACGGCCCAAGAAGTGTTGAAAAGAGACTATACGAAGGGATCTTAGTTTTTTTGATATAAGCCCGAGATTGACCCAAGATAGATCTGAATGGAGGCGAAGAATCCATGTAGCCGACCCTACTTAATTGTGGGAAAAGGCTTTGTTGTTGTTGTGTTGTAGGTGACCTGTTATGAATCCAGCCCATGTGTATTGACACACATGTGGTCTTGGTTTTTTTTGAAGTCAAAATGTGGCCTTGGTCATAACAGGTGTGGTTGAATAGAACATGGTGTTATGGCAACTGGCAAGTGGGGTTGAATAGAAGCAGAAACCACAGCAGGTCAGGCTGAACAGAAGCAGAAAGTGCAACAAGTCGGCCTTGGGAAGCGCAACAGGTGACCTGCTGTAGCGTTTTGGCCATAACAAGTCGGTCTCTGGAGTCACAATAGGTGACCTGCTAAGGCATTTCCACCATAGCAGGTGGCGACTGCAAATACAAAAATGAGTTCCCAACACTTATGGAGGGCCCTCCTTGTCTTGGCAGTTTCTCCTTTTGTTCTGCTATCCAAGGAGCAAAACCCTTTCGTTCTAGAGAAGAAAACACAAGAGAGAAAGCTAGGGCATCATCTTGGTGTGCCCTAACTCCCCTCTAATCATCCGGGTGTGGGTCCTGTGAAAGTCTCTGATGGTTTCCCTCCTCCTCATGTGGTGCTTGGCTCATACGAGAGCATATGAGACTGAAGAAGACACAACAGCAAAACTCTTTTTGGAAAGGGGTTGTGGATTTGGTTCTTCCTTTGGTGATTTTCTCTTCTCCTCTTGTTAATCTTGTGTCGTGGAATTCCTTTATTGATACACAAACAAGAGGGATTGGCTTGTGTGCTATTTTGAGAAAAAAAGGACATATCACCAACTATAGTGGAGTGATTTGGGCAAAAAGGTCCCGTGGTTTTTCCCCCTTTCATTTTAGGGGTTTCCACATTAAAATCGTTGTGTTTTTGTGATTTCTTGTGCTTTGCTCATATTGCTCGTGATAGCTATTTGTAGTTGCCACCCATTTTGATTCAGGATCTTCAAGTTCGTTCCATGCTTCCACAAGCAGAGGTTACTCATGTTTTAATCGCAATAGATATCATCAAATTTCGAGAAGCAACAAACTACAAATAATCTCCATCATTTTAAAGCCATCGTCCAGGAACTAATCAGCGCGAAGAGCATCTTCTCAATAATCCGTATTGTTAGCATACAATTGGCAATTTTAACACTCCAAATTTAAGGTCTTATATGTTCTGTTGCACAGACATTCAGCATCAAATCAATGTCATGAGCATCTCTTCGCAGCTAGGAAATTAAAATAGGCATTTCGAGACTCCATTTGTATTCTACGTTGTGCGGGATGGAACTTCAGAATCTAATCAACACCACAAGCACCTTTTTTTTTTATAATTGTGACATTAACAAGAGCAAATAAAGTTCTGCCGCACAGAACCGAAACGGAGCAAACTCACCTGCTGAACAAACGTCCACTTGGTATGCGCAGCGTTCGGTGACTGCCGCTGCACATACGAATGTTCCACTCTCGCCCCTTCTCCCACCACAACCTCCACCACCGCATTCGCCCAATAGCACCTCCCATCCACCCCGAAGTGCTCCTCCACGATCCCCACCTCCGCACCCTCCTCCGCCGCCACCACCACTCTCGGGTTTGAGAGCGGCAACCCCTCTGCGCCTTCCTCCGCCCCTTCCCCACAGTAAAACATCAAATGAACCGGCTCCTCCATGGCCTTCACGTGTTCGGGCACGTACACCACCATGACGTCTGGCGTGCCCGTGCCATTGAGATCCCAAAACACGTCCAAATCCAAAAAAACTCCCGGCTTTCACCTCCAAGAGACGGAGAACCTTCTCGAGACCGGGGCCGGTGGGCATGGCATCCACCGCACCAACGTAGACCCATCGGGGAGCGCATTGAGGCGTGAGAGAGAGGGTATGAGGTGACCGTCGACAATGGAGACGGAATTGGGAGAGATCGGGGGATGGGGGAGGGAGGGGAGCTGCTGAGGGGGTGCAGTGGGGACAACGGAGGAACGGCGGAGGAAGGAGGTATCGGTGAAGCGGAAGGATTCGAGCTTTGGGGAGGGCCATTGGCGGGAGAGGAGGGACTCGGACGACGATTGACGGAGGCGGCGGAGGAGGGGGGCCGAGGGGAGGGAGTCCTCGAGCTTCTCGGCGACTTCGAGGACGAAGGGGTCGGAGAGCGAGGAGCGGATGGGCAGGGGGCGGCGGAGGAGAGGGGTTAGGGTTCGGGAAGGACGAGGGCGGAGGAGGAGGAGAGGGGGAGGGGGGAGGAGGGAGGAGGTGGACATGGTGGTGGAGGTGAGGTGTGTACGGGCGTGGGGTGGGAGGGTGATCCGAAGGGGAGTTGTGGGGTTTAGCAACTTGGGGTCATTTCCATTATTTCCATTATGTCAACTAAGGAACAAGTCCATAGAGGTGAAAATTGATGCTTCATATCCAAGTATGAAATAAAAATATATTGAGTGATGATTGGGAATATTTGATGTTATATTTTATATTTATATATATATATATATATGGTCATTCAAATTCATGGTCTAATTATCAAATTTATATGGAGATAAATCTAAATTATATGTTTATGAAAAAAAATAATGTTTAATAAAAAAAGGTTGAGTTCAATGATTGAATCATTTCCATGAAGATCAATTGGCGGAATCAACAAGAAAGTTGACACTAACATATTTGCAATATAGAACAAGATACATATTTTTAAATTAAATTGTAAGAGTTGCTATTTAGAATTCACAAATTGAATGACGACAAGAGAGGAAAACTTTTAAGGATGATTAAACAAACATGAAGTATTAAAATGTAACGTCCCGAGCTTAGGTCCCCGGTCCGTTATCGAGGAAAACTGGCCTTGACAACTTGTTGGGTTCGGGCCCAGATGGACCCGTTGGCAACCACTCAAAATGCTTAAGCCCAAGTTGTCAAGTAGTAATCATCGTCACTTATAAACCACACCCACACTTTATGAGTTTTAGATGTGGCACTATGTTGGGGGTTGGGGTGTTACAACCTCCCCACTTATATTCGCAACGTCCTCGTTGCGACATGGCCCATCACTTATTCCCAGTGACAGTGGCGGTTGCACGCTCCGGGTAACCTTTTCCTCCAACCTCTTTGTAGGGGTGGCTCCATCACTCGGGTAGCCCTTTCTACTATCAGAGGGAACCTGACTCTGATACCAGATGTGGCACTATGTTGGGGGTTGGGGTGTTACATAAAATGATCAACATATTGAATAGACTATATACACTATCTACCAAATTAATAAAAGTAAGTACTATTAAATCGAAATTGTAAACATGCATTATACATAAAAGTTAATGAAGAAAAAATAATATGACATGTAAGTGTTCTGACAATTGTCTCCAAAGCTCCTAATAAGTAACAAGGATGCAAGCAATTAACATCAAACACAATAATCCAATGAAAACCACCAGAAAGTCGTAGCGATAAGTCATGCATCTCCCATGAAAATGATAGAACTTGTTTTCCTCGTAACGGATGCCATCTTACGATGTCCACATCTCAACCAAGTAAAAAACGCACGGCAACACCAATAGAGTCCTGAAGGGACTATATGGTGGTCATCCACCCCTCCTTGTATAGGAGAAGTAGGTGGCTACTAACTTGGTATATTCTCATTTGAATTCTATTTGACTTAAGTCAAATTAGGATTTAGATTCAATTCAGTTATTCAACTTCAAATTGAACATTGAATTTGATGAATAAAATCATCATAAATTATATGAATCCAACCCACATAATTAATCATGTTGTCAAATGTGAATCGAATTCTCAATTGCTCGCGAGCAATTGAAGTAAGCACGGTGGATGGAGTCTTTGAGGTAACCTTTTCACCAGTCTCTCAGTTTCGATCGGCTAAATTCATCCATTACAATACACCCCTGGTGGATTCAACCACACTCAAGAATGGTCTCGGAGCATTCAATCTGGAGGAAGATATGCAGGGAAAGCCGAACAAATGGTCGAGAAGAAATCTGCAAACAGGACCAATTGTCGAACTTACGAATGAAAAGTTTAATCTCAGCCCTGGAAATGATTGGGAAAGGATTAACTTAAATGTCGTCCCTTTCCCAACGCACAGGGGCCCATCTACTGAAAAGCATGCAAATTACGTGGAGGAGCCCACAAGAGTGCATCTTGAACGTGCACTAAATTGGCTGGAGCGCAAGGGTCAACCAATAAATCCATTGATGTGGGAACACATCAAAAATCTACCAACCTCGGAGGTCCAGGAATCGGGCGACCTTACAGTGGGGACGCATATACAGAGTGCGTTAAACCTGGTGGTGGATCTGACCCCTAGGCAAAAAGAGATTCCATCGGCAACACCGGAAAAAATGGCTGCGAAAGGCAAAGGTATTGAAAATTCTTTTTTACAATCAAACAATGATTTGGAACTTTCGCAAAAATCACTTATGGAGGCAGATAGAATAAGAAACCTATTAGATTTTTTCCGCTTTGTCTTTCAAAGTGAGAGGGAAAAAATATATTTATTAGTGAGTTATGCAATGAATAAGTAGAAATAAGAGTTATTCATCTCTAAAAGATCTGAGCAACTTTGAGGCTTTGAAATATTAAACACGAATAATGGAATTCACTGTCTTGAGTTGGAATATAAGGGGTTTGGGGGGACCAAAGAAAGTTGGTAGATTGCAAAATCTTGTGACTAAACACAACATTCACATCATTTGCCTGCAAGAGACAAAAACAACGACCACATCAAGAGTTCCAATGAACTCACCAATGGATAGATTTCATTGGCATGCAAACGGGCTAGGGTAGACTTGCGGGATTATGACCGCTTGGGATTGCCACAAGATCTCTGTGGTAAACCAAATAGACCACCCTTACTTCAGTTTGTTTGAATTCAAACTGCTACAAAATAACTTGATTTGTCGACTCATAAATATTTATGGACCTCCGAGAGATGAAAGAAAGAATGAATTTCTAGACTCCCTTGAATCATTAACACTAGTGGATCTACCATCGATTTTGGTGGGTGACTTCAACATGCTTAGAAATAGAACAGACCGCGTATCGAACAAACCACTAAAAATGTTTGACAAAAGATTTGATAGGTGGATAAACCACTCAAACCTTATTGAGCAAAAACAAAGAGGGACAACATTCACATGGTCTGGATCTTCAGATTGCGAATCATGGGCCATTCTGGATCGAATCCTGGTGGACCTAAAATTTCAGACAGTTTTCCCTTGCGCCCAAGCAAGGAGATTACCAAAAACTTTTTCTGATCATAATCCCTTGTTACTACGAGGAGGATTATCTAGATTAAACAATCGTATCTTTAGGATAGAAAACTTCTGGTTACAAAGGGAGTCTTTTATGACCATGGTCAATGATTCTTGGACAAATGAGGTTATCTCCGACAACCCTTTCCACAGATGGGCGGTCAAAGTGAAAAGGTTGCGTGGATACATGAAATTCTGGAGCAAACAACAAATCCTTGATATAAATAAAGAAATAGCAAGAATTGAGGAAGACATAAGGATGGAGGAGATTGTAATAAAGTCGGGACACAAGGAAACAACAGGAAAACTAAAAGAATTATACAGCAAGTTGGAAGCTCATAGAAATGATGAGAGAATGATTTGGAAGCAGAGAGCAAAGATAAATTACATACAAAAAGGTAATGAGAATATTAAGTTCATGAAAATAATGGCATCCAAGAAATCGGGCAGAAATTTAATCACGGCTTTGAAAGGCGAAAGGGGGGACATAGTACAGGGTAGGGAAGAGATCACAAGGGTCGTGGTGGATTTCTATACAAAGTTATTTCAAGATGAAGATGATGGGATGACTAAAGGCCCCGCTGTGGAAATACCTGTGGATCTAGTAATCAAATTAGAGAACCCATCAATTTTTACAGTCCCAATATCTCTGACGGAAGTACAAGACACTATTAGAACTTTCACAAATAACAAAGCACCGGGACCTGATGGACTCACAATTGAGTTTGTAAAAAAATGTTGGCATTTGCTAAAATTTGATTTTATGGACATGATATTAAATCTACAAAGTGAGGGATTCAAGACATCGGACTTCAGACATTTAAACAACACCCTGGTCTCTTTAATCTATAAGAAAGGTGGAATGGAAAACATAGAAAACTATAGACCAATTAGCTTGATCAATTTACCTATACGCATAATATCCAAAGTAATAGCTAATAGATGGGCATCCTTTCTCGCGAACAACATACCACCATCTCAATGTGCCTTCTTGAAGAACAGATCCGCAGCGGATGCCTTCCTCGTTACATCTTCGGTTGTCCATGACTGGAATAGAAGGAAAACTAAAGCGCTGGTGTTGAAAATAGACTTCAGAAAAATATTTGATACTTTAAAATGGCCCTTCATCCTAGAAGTTTTGAAGGTGGCAGATTATCCTATAGTCTTCATCAAGTTGATTACGGCACTTTTAAAAACAACTGGGATCTCATTTAAAATCAATGGAACTTCGTCGGGATTCCTTCACCCTAAGCGAGGAGTGAGGCAAGGAGACCCACTCTCTCCTCTTCTATTCATACACTCAATGTCAGTCCTTGATGCGATGCTCCTCAAATTAGTAAAAGGAGAGAAATTCAGGGGATTCATGAGAGAGGGAATGAAAACCCAGATTACTAATATCCAATTTGTAGATGACTTACTCATCTTCCTGGAATACCAAGAGGAGAGCCTCAAAAACATAATCACCACACTAAAAATATTTGGCAAAATGTCAGGTCTTCACATCAGTGAAAAGAAAAGCTCCTTTTATTCGATAAACTTGTCGGATGATGAAAATAATAAGGTCAAGGACATACTAAATTGGTCTGAAGGATCTTTCACTATGGAATATCTAGGTTTCAAAATAGCGAAACATAGGAGGCTCATGAGAGACTGGTCATCCACCATTGATAAATTTGCGGCAAAACTTCAGGGATGGAAGTACAAAATACTACCACTACCGGCTATGATCAATTTGCTAAACTCGGCCTTAACTCCGACCATAATACATGAGATGTCATGTCTGAAGATGCCGGAGGGTATAGTTAAAAAATTGACAGACTTAGACGAAACTTTTTATGGGGGACCGATGAAGACCTCAAAACAAAGGCTAAGGTGGCATGGTCAAAAGTAACTAGACCTAACCTAAATGATGGTTGGGGTATTATTAACCTTCGAGCTTTCAACAATGCACTTTTAACAAAATCGGCAACTCGCATAGCAGATTTTGTGAGACCATGGGTATTGATGAATCCACATTTCATCATCTTTATTCTATCATTTTGGCACCAAAAACCCTAGCAAATGCCTGTAAATATAATTAAATATAACATCTTAGCATTCATGCATGTGCATCTAAATAGTGTATAAAATACTGTAATCAAAGCCAAAATTATAGAATAAATAAAAGAAAAGAAAAAGAATAAAATATTGTAAATATTTTATGACTCAAAACCCCGAGACCTAGGCATCTTGATGAATAGGTCGACCAGGAATAAAGTAGGGGGAGATAAGGGTCAAGTACCTATATTATTTATTTCATTCTTTATTCATTTTGGGACCTATTTTTGGTTCTACTTTTTATACATCAAATAAAGAAACTTTGTACAAAATTGATTTCACTGAAAAATAATGTACAGATAAAAAGTTATGGTCTAAATAAAAATCCAGAATCCCAACTTCCCAGACCCGTATCTCACAAATGAAAACTCCAAATGCATCAAACTCACCTTTAATTGTATATAGAATAAAATAATCTTTTAAATGGCAGCGGTTTCGCATTTGGCGGAGCTACGGTCTGAAAGTTGAGTTTTGGACCCCTATTGTATACTTGTACAGATTAAAATATTCAATTTATTATTTATTCATTATTTTTATATTTTTATAATCTTGTAAATATTACTTATAATAATTATGTACATTAAAATTGGAATAAAAACCTAAAGAAAACTCAAAATAAAAATACTTGTAAATAAAATACATAGATACAATACCTATATACATACCTATACAATACTTACTTATATTTTATTTAATGTACTAAACAATTCAGAAAAATGAAATAAAAATAGATTTACATGTATAAAAGTATTTTATAATTTTAGAAAATAAGAAATAAAAATAAATAACACTAAAATACACAGAATAAAAATAAAGGCTAAAATATATAGGTATTATACCTATAAAGGGCTAAAAAGTAAACTTGTAAAATCACATCTCATAAAAATAATTAAAAATCAGAATAAAATACTACATAAAATAATAAATATTTTTTATTTATTAACCTAAATTTAATAATGTCATTTACTAATTTGTTTTGAATTTTTCAATATTTTCTGCCTGGATTTCTGTGGTTGGTCCACGTGGACCAACCAGGTGCGGTCTAGAGTTGACCTCGGTAAACTTATGACCGAGGCCTTCCATTTCTGACACCCAGATTTTTCCCCCGACTTCCCCTAATTTTCGAGCTCGATCCGTTCATCCTCACGCCTCGATTCCTTCTTGGGACTTCATCCCCGATCACCACTCTCCCACGCTACGTATTCGGATCCAGCCATATCTCCATCATTCGTACGTGAGTCTGGCTTGAAGGAGACGCCATCATCTTCTACTTAAACGCCCCGCCACCTTTAAGTCCAATTTTGAACCCTCCTTAGCCAGTAATCCTCCTCCCTGTTGTGCTCTTCGTGTTGCTGGAGGTGACAGCTCCGCATCCACACCCTCAGGCGAGTCGAGGAGGCTCTGTAGCGGCTCCACCACCTCCGCCGACCACCGGCGTCGAGGTTCCTCCACCTCAGGTCCCCCACCTTCGAGGTTTGCCCTTTTTCTTTTTCTTTTCCTTTCGTTTCACTCCCAGTAGCTTTAGGATCAAAAACCCTCAAAAATATCCAAGTTTCGTCCATCGATTCGCCCCTCCAAAGCTCATCGCCGGAGCGCACCTCCGGTTGTCGTCCCCTCGCCTTCCACCGACCATCTCCGACCGCCACTACGCCTCCGCGGGGTCCAAGCAGTTTGCCCTGGACCCTCTCACCCCGTTTTGCAGGTCAACGCACAGTCAAAGCCCCTGGGGCTCATTTTGGAGCATCGCCGGAGATTCCTGGAGCTCGGAGCTCCGCCACCATTGCGCCACCGCCACAACCGTCAGATCGTCATTCGAGGATCTAATCTGCACCGTCCATCGCCGAACCGTCATCGCGTGTTGTGCGCGTGCAACGTGGATAAGTGAGCGGCCCTCCGTCGTTCGATCGCGTACGAGGAGATAAGGCGTGGGTATTTTGCAGTCACACCCCCGCTAGTTTTGTAATTTTTATTTAGTCCTAAAATTTTATTGCGTAGTTTATATATTTTGTAAACTTTGCGAAAAGGCCCTCGAACTTTCTGTATTTGTAAACAGGTCCTCGACCACGTCACCTCACGTGTCCTGTACACGTGAGGTGCGGGCATTTTGCATAGAGGCCCTCGGTCTTTGGTTTATTTTGCTTCAGTACCAAAACTTTGATATTAAGTGTTATATTTTTGGACAAAATGCATATGAGCCCTAGGATTTTGGAAAATTACTTTTAAGTCCTCGCCAGGCGCGTGCAAGTCACGCGCCCTGGTGGGAAAATTGCTGTGATACCCCTGCGGGTTTTAGAATTTGTAATTGGTCCTAGAAATTAAATATTCAATGTTATTTTTGTGCGAAAATTGCATATAGGCCCCTGGATGTTCTGATATTTGCATATATATACCCCTGCTAGGCCTTTAACCAGTGCTTGCTTGCTCTATTTATTTGAACCATCTTTTTAATTCCAAAAATTCCCAAAAATTGAACTTAAGCTACTGCTAATTTGTACTTTGTCGCCATATTTTTAGCTTTTAATTTTATTGCTTTTTAATATTTATTAAAAATTAAAAACATGCTTTTTGCCTACTATCTAGCTTAGAAAATACCAAAAAATAGTAAAATACCTCTAAAAATTCCAAAAATAATCCCTAGTGTGTGTTTTAACCTATTTTAGTGTCAGTCCAAAAATCACTAAAGATTGCAAAAGAAAAACCTTAAAAATTAGAAAATACATAAAAACTTCAAAAAAATATATAAAATCAAAGAAAACTCCAAAAATTATAAACTCAGTTCCTGTTTACTCTATATTTTATTTGAAAAATAGTGTGGAAAAATTTTATGCCATCTGATATTTTTAATTCCCATTTTACTCACAGCCAGTACCTTGTCCACTGTTTTGGTTTATTTTGCTTTTTAAAAATACCAAAAACACTTTGAAAAATACCCAAAAATCACAAAAATAGTAAAAAATTATAAAAATACCAAAAACATTTTATTTCTGAATTTTTGGTTATTTTTGCACATTTTTATAAATACTTTATCTTGTTTTTTATTACATTGTCTTTATATTCCAATATTAAAAAACTATAAAATATAAAATTATAAAATCAGAAAATTAAAAACCAAAATACACTATTAAAAAAAATTTTAAAAAAAATTAAACCCACAAAAATCTTTGCTTGTTTGCTTAGTGTAGACACCACACACTTTCACTCACACACATTTGATTGTTCTACCCTGTTTGCTCCCTGTGTTCGAACTCTCTGCATGCTTGCCTTATACATATTTTGTGCAGAGTTAAAAATAAATTTTAACTCAACATTTATTTCTATTTCTTTGATCTATAGTGTGGGTTAATTGTTGATTAAATTCAGGATTTTGTAGTGGTCACGACACCGACTGTTGACTCGCCTTGTGAGTCAATACGACCGCTCTCAATTTTGCATTTATCAAATGACGCCGTTGTCGGGGTGCAACAGCGAGTAGTTTATCTTTGCTTGTGTTTGTTTTGATTGTCTACCATTACTTTCACTTTTGCCTCTCTTATTTGTTATATATTTTGTTGAGCTTTCTGACCACTCTTTTGTCTTCTTGCGAGGGACCGCGGAGCAAGGCGGATCGCCTAGGTGACCCGAAGCATCCTTGGGAAGCGGAGCCAGCCATTCTTTGACCAAGCCGGCAGGAGAGAGCAGGAGGAGTGAGAGAGTGCTTAGTCTAGCTTGCATTTTATTTTGTGAGAGAGAGTGATTCATTAATTTGTAATAATACAGGACTCAGGACTTGGACACTCAGACTACCGGGCCAAATTTCTAGGTGTTTGCTCACCCGGGGGCTCACCGCGGCTTTTCTCGCGTTTTTCCGTTGTCATTTGCTGGTTTTGTTTTCATTTTCATTTCTTTTGCGGATTGAGCCCTTAGTTGTAGGCCTTGCTTGATTCGATTAGAATAGGTCCAAACATACTAATTACCTTTGCATGCTCCTATAGTTCGTATTTGGACTTAGACTAATTAAACAGTTGGTCATTAGCTTTCGATCCGCGCGCCGCGAGCTCATCCCACACAAGCGCTTTCTCCTAACTCAAGTGTGTTGAGCAGAGGAGGGGTGAGCCTAGACCGGACATTTGGATTGAGGGTTAGTGATTAGCTTGTGGTTCTTAACGCTAGAAGTTGCCTACCTTAGGACGATTTCCGCTTTGCATAATCGGCATGTAGTTTAGGTTTATAAATTCTGCTTTGCATCCCGCATGGAGAGAACTGGGATTCGCTGTAAGTCTTCTCACTTTGCATCCATCATCTAGGCACAAAGGTGAGATTTCCACCTTGGTGTCGACTTGCACGGCTTTTCCGACTCTATTCTCCCTCTATTTTTGGAACAAAGTAGGATCAAGAAAATACAAAAATCATTAGGCGCTTGTTTGAATCAACTCAAAAGAAGCGATAACACTAAAAAAATTAAAAAAGGGACTGCTAAGATAATCTTGACCAAAAATAAAATCGGTAATTGGATTCATTGTCTGGGGAGAGTAACACCCTCACTTATATTCAGGTTGCATGGGAAGGTCTCCTTCCAAGTGAGGTGAGCGTTTCGTAAGGATTAGAGCCAAAAACCCAACTTGTGGCTGCCTTGTGTATCGCCTGGATTTCCGAAGTATTGGCGCTACTATCGTACGTAGTCGAGTAGGGCTCGGTCGCCATTGGTGACTCACTATTGTGTGAGCATCGACCTTGTCCGATGTATCGAGCATAGGCCAGGCCTTCACGGGTGTGTCTGTCTCACCGGCTGCGTCCGAGTAGGACCTTGTACGCTCACGGGTGATTCCGTTGCGAGCGAGGTCCGAAGTATCGGTTTCGCCTATCGGCTTCCTCCCTCTATTTCTTTGGCTGAGTAGGGATCCAGGAAGGGTTACAAGGACCTTAAAAAGCGCAAGCTACAGGATACACGGGAGGAGGACAAGTATGGGAATACTTTTCCGGCAGTTGATGAATCCACGTTTCATCATCTTTATTCTATCATTTTGTCCTTAAAAACCCTAGTAAATGCGTGTAAATAGGCCTTATTCATGCATTTTAGCATTTATGTATATGTGTGTAAATATTGTATAAATTGTGGTTTTTAAAACCAAAATTATAGAATAAAGAAAAGAAAAGAAAAAGAATAAAATATTGTATATATTTTATGACCCGAAACCCCGAGACCTAGGCATCTTGATGAATAGGTCGACAAGGAATAAAGTAGGGGGAGATAAGTGCCAAAAATACCAATAAACTTCCTTTTATTTAATTCATTCTTTATTCATTTTGGGACCTATTTTTGTTTCCACTTTTTATACTTCAAATAAAGAAACTTTGTACATGAAAGTTGTAGATAATTTAATAAAGAAAAATATAAAATTGATTTCATAGAAAAATAATGTACAGATAAAAAGTTATGGTCTGAATAAAAATCCAGAATCCCAACTTCCCAGACCCGTATCTCACAAATGAAAACTCCAAATGCAGCATACTCACCTTTAATTGTATATAGAAGAAAATAAGCTATTTAGTGGCGGTGGTTCGCATTTGGCGGAGCTACGGTTTGAAAGTTGAGTTTTGGACCCCCGTTAAATAGCTGTACTGATTAAAATATTCAATTTATTATTTATGAATTATTTTTATATTTTTATATTTTTATAATGTTGTAAATATTACTTATAATAATTATGTACATTAAAATAAGAATAAAAACCTAAATAAAAACACAAATAAAATACTTAAAAATAAAATACATAGATACATTACCTATATATATACCTATACAAAACATACTTGTATTTTATTAAATATACAAAACATATCAGAAAAATAAAATAAAAATATATTTATGTATATAAAAGTATTTTATAATTTTATAAAATAAGAAATAAAAATAATAAAATTAAAATCACAAAATAAAAATAAAAGAATAAAATATGTAGATAATATACCTATATGGGGGTATAAAAGCAACTTGTAAAAATATAACTCATAAAAATAAATAAAAATCACTATAAAATAATTTATAAAAAAATAAACATTTTTTATTTTATAATTAAAAATCAATAAAATCATTATCTATTTTTTATAGAATTTAGAAGTATTTTTTTCCTGCGGATTTTCCTGGTTGGTCCACGTGGACCAACCAGGTGGCTGGAAAGTTGACCCACTGGTCAACTTCCTGGCCTTCTCCTGCAGCGTGTCAGAATGATTTTGACCGATCTTTGCGGATTTTTCGAGAACGGGTCTTGTGTTTTTTGAGGTCGTCGTCTTCACGACTTTCGATCTTTGTTCAAAGCTCTTACACGCCCTAGGCTTGGACGGGTCTTTGGACCATCGATTCGCACGCGACACCTCGTTCTTTGCGCCTCCATGACCATGTTTCAAAAACCGTTGAATGAAGATTATCTCAGCCGTCCGATGACCCAACTCCAATCTAATCGAGACCGCACGATGAAGGGGTATCGCGCGATCCGCGCTCGACACGTGGCGTAAGTAAAGGCCGCGATGCCGTTGGATCACTCCGCCTGGGCATTTTGCGCTATCAGCCCAGGGTTTTTGCTATTTTATATTCACTGCAGAAACCTTTTATTGCCCTGTCATATTTTTGGTAAACTTTTCAATCGTGCCCCTTGCTCTTTCTGATATCACTACTATATCCCCGCCAGGCACGTGCGTACGCATGTGGCCCTGGCGTTTTTGCATCATAGCCCTCCTCGTTTTTGTATTTAAGCGTTAGCTTCTAAACTTTCAGTGGTAGGGTATAATATCTTGTAACATTTGCAAACCGTTCCCCGTGGTTTTGGGTAATTGCGTTGAAGACCTTACCGGGCGCGCGTGCCATAGCACGTGCACTTGGGTTTCTCGCAACCTAGCCCTCGGGCATTTTTTGGATTGTTATTAAGATTCTGAAACATTCCACTACAATTATAAATTTTGTGGACATATTGTACACGGGCCCTCACATTTCTTGATAATCACAAAAACACCCCTGCGAGTATGCTTTTTACTTTTGCTTCTTGTATTTTGTGCATGTGTCTATAAAATCCCAAAAAATCTCCAAAAATCATATTAAGCTCCTGCTGTAGTGTAGTTTATCATCATATTTTTATTTTCCATAATTATTGCATTTTAATATTTATTAAAAATAAAAAACGTCCATTTTCAGCACTGTTCGCATTATAAAATACCAAAAAAATATAAAAACTCATCAGAAAAATCCCAAAAAATATATTTTGTTCCCTTTAGTGTGTCTTAGCTCCAGACCAAAAATCATTAAAAAATACAAAAGAAAACTCCAAAAAATTGCAAAACTCTAAAAACCTTTAGAAAAATATTAAAAATTCTACAAAAACCCTAAAAATATAATCTTGGTGTCTAAATTTTCCTTATTTTATTATCTATTATTGAAACTTAATTTGGAGAACTTTTGTTACTGTTTGCTATTTTATTTCTCCATTTTAGTTTCAGCCTTGCATTTTATTCACTGTTTTGCTTTATTTTGCTAATTAAAAATACCAAAAACATTCTAAAAATTACCCAAAAATCACAAAAATAGTAGAAAAATATAAAAAGACCAAAAAGACTTTATTTGCTAATTTTTGAACATTTTTATCTATTTTTATAAATAGCTCTTTCTCCCTTTTATTACATTGTCTTTATTTTCCAATATTGAAAAAGGAAATAGAAAAAATATAAATATAAAAAGAAAATATAAAATCAGTAAATTAAAAATCAAAATTCAAAAATATAAAATCAAAAATTAAATAAAAAAATATAAAATTAAAAACCCACAAAAAATAGCATCATAGACTCTTGATCACATACACACACATATTTGAGCCTTAGTGCCCCGATCTACCTGTCTGCTCCCTGTGTTCGACCTCTACACATACTTGCACTATACACATCTTTGTTGTAGAGTTATAATAAATTTTAACTCCGTACATTTACTTTCATTGCTTGATATATTTGTCGTGGGTTAATTGTTGTTTTAATCCGGACTTCGCGTGGTCGATTCAGCGACTGAGTTCCCGCCTTGTGTGGAACTTAAGATCACTGATTTTTGGGTTAAACAAATGGCGCTGTTGCCGGGGAGCAACATCGCTTAGTTCGGGTCTTGTTTGTGATTGTGATTGATTGTCTATTTCGCGGTTTTTATTTTTGCTTATTTTTGCTTATTTTTGTTCTTTTATTTTGATATATCATTTGAATTGTCTGACCACCCTCTTTTTTGGCTTTGTGCGAGGTACGCGGATCGAGGGAGGCACTCCTTTCTAGGAGCGCTCGTGCAACCACGTGAGGCAGCCTCGGCTTCGCACCGAGGCGGACTTGGAGGGAATTTTGAAGACCATTCTGAGCTTTTATTTTATTGCATTTATTTTTTGTAATTCAAGTAAGAGAGAGACCACTATTATTGTAATAATACAGGTACCCTCGGACACTTGGACATTCGAGCCTAATTTCCAGGTGTTTGTACACCTGGGGGCTCGCCGCGGATTCATCGGTTTTCATCGCATTTTTTACTTTTTTTTCTGGTTTTCGATTTTCTTTATTTTGTGTGATTGAGCCCCTAGTTCTAGGATTGCTTGCGATAGACTAAGGTCAAACACCTAATATTTTGCATGCACCTATAGTCTCGTTTGGACTTAGTCAAATTTTAAACAGTTGATCATCACCTTCAATCCGTCGCGCCGTGAGCTCTCCCCGCAAAGCGCTTTCTCCTAAACTCAAGTGTGTTGAGCAGAGGAGGGGTGAGCCTAGACCGGACTATAGGGTTGAGGATTGGTGGTCAACTTGTGGTTCTTCCCGATAATAGCAATTTCTGAAATTTAGGGCGATTTCATCGGCTTTTGCATTTGCATATAGATAGGTTTTAATTCTGCTGAGCATCCTTGCATGTAGAGTGCTGGAGACAAGGTGAGTATTTCTCTTTAGCATCCATCATTGATTTGACGCTTGCATTGCTTTTCCGACTCTCCCTCTGATTTTGCCAACTTAGATGCTCAAAGGAATTGAATCCCCGATAGGATCGTGCATTTTTATTAAAAATCCAAAAAAAGTGATAACCAAATAAAATTGGGACTGCTAATATTACTCGACCCTAAAATCGACAAAAAACAAAAAAAATCTTTTGGGGCAAGTAATCCCCTCATTGTCTTCGTTTTACTTGCTCGCGCACACACTAAGGATAGTTCTCAAATCCCATTCAGCCACCTAAGCGTTTGTGCAACTTTTGACTGCTCACCTAACTCTAAAAAAGACAAGATTAAAAGACCGAATTTTCGGTCTCTACCGAGTTGAGTAGGTGAATTGAGGGTTTGTCTTGTTTTTATTTTTGTTTGTGATTGTTTTGTGTGTGTCCTAGATCGTCGCTGCGCACTTGCGCCTTTCTTCTCACTTCTCTTGACTAGACCATCGTACTCCCCCGATCATTTTCTTTTGTTTCGAGATGGCCGACTGGAGCGTATTTTATCCGGACTTTGCGGATCCCTCGTTCACTCCAGCCGGTCCACCTCCTTTTTTCCAGGAGGACTTTGCTCCTGACTTTTGTACATATCCGACTAACCCACTATTTCAGGATCCGGACTTTGACCTTCACCAGTCATTTCCACCACCATCGCCTACACATTTCGACAACCCGCTCTTCCTTGAGTATCCTGATCCGGAATGTGATTTTTGTCCACACCCACCGCCCACATTCGACACACCCGATCCGGAGATTTTGGAATCACCTTTCATGGAGTCCACCCTTGAGCACTTGACCCAGATGATGGATCATATGAGACAGAGGATTGACAACCTCACTAGTACCAATAAGAGCGACCATGATATTCCACCATTTGATGATATGGGTTCACTCAAGGACGACCATGAGAGCTTGCAATCGCCCAAAATACAAAAAAATGAGAAAAATTTAAAAACACAAAAAGAGATTGGGAGACTTTTGATCGAGTCATACTATGAGGAGAGCGCCCACTTGCCAGATCCTTTGTCCACACAATTCATTCACACCTTGTCCCACCTTTGACCCGAGGATGCCGCTGTACAGACTGCTCTTGGCATGCCTCGTGTATATGCTGATTCCGACTTCCTCCCTTGTATGGAGGAGGTCCAAAAATTCAAAAAAATGATGACTGAACCCGAAGTGGTGGCCACCATACATGAGATTATCCGTGCCCCACTTCAGCAGGCCATGACTGGATTATCTGCTCCTCTTCCCAAGAAGAGAAAGCGGAGGAGCAGATCTGAGCGTCATATCTTGACCATGGCCACTGCCCCACGCCATCACACATCGTCCCATTCCTCGGAAGAGGAACACTACCACACCATTCATTAGCTGCACCATCTCTGACCACACATGTGATCACACTCTCCTAGACGGCGGTGCTTCAATTAGCATTATACCCTTCTCGCTGGTACAGTCTCTTCACTTAGGGGCTCTCAAGAAGACCAGGATGATCGTACAGTTTGCTGATGGATCAATAAAGAGGCCGAAGGGTATCCTTGAAAACGCCGTCATCTCGATTCAGGGCATGAGCTCTACTGTTGACTTTGTCGTCTTGCCCATGGAGATCTCCACAGGGGAGCACTCTCCAATCATCCTGGGACGACCATTCCTCGCCTCTGCGAGGGTCGTTATTGATTACGGATCAGGAGAGATTCGCTTCCGTCCTGCTGACGAGAGCGAAGTTTCGATCACCGCACCCACTGCCGACCAGAGACCTGCACCTGATGTGACCACACCTATCTTGGCTGACCTCGAGGACCATGACCTTGATGATACTATCAGAGAATTTTGCTGCTTATTGGATTCCACTGAGACCCGAGAATTCCTCCCAGTTGAGGAAGACTCGAAAAGCATGGACCTCGGAGTTCCTTCTTCTGGGACTTGGTGTTGTGTTGATGACATCCGCGGGATTTACACGATAGATACCATTGAGCGGAGGGCAGACTTAGAGACTATACAGGACAAACATGCTCTGACTACTTCCACTGATGGGTCCGTTCCTGTTCACTTAGATACTGATGAGCCAAAGGCCGAATTTGATTTAGTTGCTTTTCTTCGGAAATTCGGGCCTTTTGACGAGAAAGATGATCCGGTTGAGATTATAGAGGACGAACAGAGTTCGACTACTTCCAACGATGATTTCGTGCCTTTTGGTTTTGACCCGGATGACACCTCGCAGGACGACTTCGAGTACACTACTTCCGATGATGATGAGTTCGTCCCATTTCACGTTGACACTAGCGAGACTCCCAAGGCCGGACCTAGCCACACTTCTTTCACTGATCCGTCTGTGCCTTCACATCCTAGGGCCCCTGAGGATCTTCACTCTATCGACCCTGATCGACTTCCATCCACTGTGGACCCCGATGTCGACCTGCATCACACCAGATCCATTCCTCAGCGGTCCTGCAAGAAGGTTCGCTTTCAACCTTCTTGATCATGTGTACATCCATCTCTATTGTATATCCACTTTTGTGTGCCTCCGTCGCTCTTCCGTATTGCTCGTCCACCCATTCTCGTGTTTGCCTAGCTTAGGACGTACTTTGTCCTAAGTATAGGGGGGTGGACGAGCCGAGTGCTCTTTTGTCGTTCAGTGTCGTCACTCCTGTTGTTGCCTATACTTAGGGCTTCTTTTACCCTAAGTATAGGGGGAGTGATGTGTATATCCTCTGATTTATCCTTCCATCTTTTGATTTATTTTCTTCTTTTCTTCTTTTCTTCTTTTCCTTTTCTATCTTCTTCATCTATCAGAAAGGTGTTGCCCCTTGTAGACAGTTTTCTATACTTAGGACGTACTTTGTTCTAAGTATAGGGGGGTGCGCACCCCGAGTTTCCTTCATTCTTTTCGATCCTCTCCATTGTCTCCTCTTCTCGTCTATACTTAGGGATATCTTACCCTAAGTATAGGGGGAGACAGTCTGAGTACGATCTGTTCATTCCCACCCTTGACCCTCCCTGCTTTGTGTACAGTCTGCTATACTTAGGATTATTTGATCCTAAGTATAGGGGGGACGGTCAACTTCTCATTCGTTCATTCGTTTCTTCGTCCATTTATTCTTTAGATTTTCCTATACTCAGTACGAGTTATGTCTTCTCTTTTCTCTCTGATCTATGAGGACATAGCTCAAGATAAGTATAGGGGGGTCGTATATACTACGTATATACTTTAGCCATAACTCGTACTTTCGTATTTTCTTAATAAATATGGCTAAAAAATTCTTTATAATTCATTAAAAATTCTTAATAAAAAGATGTGATTATTCCTCAGATTCTTTTTGTATTTACTGATTAATTAATTAGGTGAAAATGTTTTGGTTGATGACTGAGGACACGATCAAGATGATCGCCTTTCCATTCTCTTTGGTTGACAGAGCCGCATATTGGCTCAAACACCTGGGGCGATTCATTGATACATGGGCAGATCTCCGGTCCGCGTATCTGAAGAAATACTACCCTCTCGGCCGGACCAATGCAGCTAGAGCCATGATCAGTAACTTCGTCATGATCCCGAATGAACAGTTCCATGAAGCTTGGGATCGATTTTGAGAGCTCATTGACCGGTGTCCACATCATGATATATCCAAGCCCAATCCGGTTCAAAGTTTCTTCTGACGTCTGGGCTATCTACGAGGGCATGGCAGAAAATTCTACAGTGTTGACCCAGGCCCGAGTCTACACGCAGCAGAAGCCCCCGCAAGGAGCGGGATCATTCCAGAGGATCACCCGCATCGATGCCAGTCCCAACACAGTGTCGGCAGCCGCAGCCCAAGCTGAATCAGCCGCGGCCGACATGGGCATAATCGGTGAGAAGCTGGACCGTCTCAAGATCCTCGAGAAGAAACAAATGCAAGGCATGGCCCAGATGGACCATATCGCCAAAACCATGAGTGATCTGAAGACGCAGATCTTGTGCATCCAGGAGGCACAAACGCATTCCCAGCAGCCGCCCAGGTCACGTGCTGATCCGAGCAGTAGTAGTTCCAACCAAGCCTCTACCTCGTACCGCCAGGTGAATCATATACAGGCAGAGCCGGTTCCACTGCTACAGTACTACCCAGCGCAGCCGCCATCTCCAGACACTCAGATGGTGGTGTATCAGCCGGAGCAGCCACTGGCAGTTCTTCCTCCACCCTCCTTCGAGCAGGAACCATTGATGGAAGTCAATGGGATTTGGTACGACCGGTACCCTCAGCCCGGGATTCGTCGTGATCACCCCGGATTCTGTTGGGGCAACGGTGGCTCCTCTTCCTAGCCGCAGAATCCAGCTCACGGACAACAGAGCAGCCAGCAGCAGCAACACCAGCAGCCCCAGTATGCCCACCATCAACAACAGTACCAAAGTGGTCCTCGTCCCCCCTATCAGGGACAATAGTGGAGGCAACGACATCAGCCTCAACAACCTTATCCCCACCATTCCCAGTATCAGCCACAGCAGCAGCAGCCCCATTTCCAGCAGGGACAACCATCCGGTTCTCAGGGTCCCACCTTTGAGAACCCAGCATTAGATGATCTTGCCCGCTTTCTCTCCGAACAACGAGCATCCTTCAGGCAAGAAATGGATGAATTCCGGCAGGAAATGAGGGAGATTATCAAAGGCAAGGCCATCATACTCGCTCAGATTGAACCTAACCCGAACAATCTGAAAAGGAAGTCTGAGCAGGTAGAGTTTACAGAGGATACCTCTCCTAGTGACTATTTGAGTGATATGTCTTATTCTTTCTATGATGGTGATTTTGTGACTACTAGGAGCGTTAGGATGCCAGCCGGCGGCGCCTCTTCTGAGCAACAACCACCAGCTGAATCAGGAGCGCCAGAGGAGCAGAGTAGCAGTGCTGATCCCGCCTATGATGATATTGAAGACGGTGGTGCTGATGCCACCAATGATGGAGATCCAGACGACGGTGCTGATGGCGTCGTGATACCAGATGTAGACGGTGGTGCTGATGCCACCATTTTGGATACTGAACCAGAGCGCGGTGCTGATGCCGCGAACACAGGTTCTAGTGGTGGTACTGAGGCCACCACATCTACTTTTGTTGAGCCACCCTCTGTGATGTTCCCACATTTTGTACCTATGGACTGTGGAAACAAAAAGAAAAACAAAATTATGAATAAAGGAAAGGTTTCTATTCACATTGTGGATCCATATGTGTTGAATGATGATTATTGTATGGATTCTCCTCCTTCACTGGCACAGGGACCTATTCCTAGCCCTCCATCTGTTGAGGCCCCTACCATCCCCTTCCCTGAGGCACTCCGCCGAGCGAAGGGGAATAAAAGAGGAAATCCTAAAGAAGATCAGCAGGTAGAGTTCGGCAATCATATGATAGACAGATTCCACATTCACCTGACTCTACAAGAAGCACTTGAGCACATCCCCCTCTTCAAGAAGAACCTGAAAGAGAAGACTATTGTCCGCAGGAAGAGGAGGAACCACAGAGATCAAATTCATGTGCTCACTCATTCCATTTGCTGCACCATCCAGAACAAGCTGCCAGCCAAGCGACCAGACGCAGGAGCTCCCTATGTCAGATGCGAGATTCAGGAGCAACAGTTTGATCGTACTCTATTAGACAGCGGCTCTTCAATTAACCTTCTTCCGGCAGCCTTGCTCGACCGATTCGAGTTTGGTCCTCTTCTTAGGAGCAGGACAGTCCTTCAGTTTGCTGATAGGTCGATGATGAATACCCATTCATCACTCTTTATTCTTATATTTTAGCTACAAAAACCTTTGCAAATGCATGTAGATATGTGTAAATAGGGATAATTAGCAAAAGCATGCATTGTGTAAAATTCTATAATTAGCATGTTTTTGTGCAAAAATAAAAGAATAAAGATTAAAAAGAAAAAGAGGGAAATATTTAGAATAAATATTGAGCAACCTAACCCAAGGGAGGGCTCAGCATGGGCCTGACCGCATAAAAGCCAAGTAGAGGGAGATAGGGGCTCATTTGTATATATTTATGTAGATAAAAAAAAATGTTTTCCTCACCCAAAAATATGCTTATAAATACTTGTATATATTTATAAGAGATAAAAACAAAATAAAAAGTTAAAAAATTAAAAATTCAAAATACCCTTTCATCATGTACATAGACCATGCTTCTATATTTATTTAACCTTGTAAATAAATAAAGTTATTTCCCAAACTTTTTGTAAATATCCTAGGTTATATATATTGTAAATAAATAAAATAAAAAGAATCAAAACAAAAATCAAATAAAAATAACAAAATTAAAAATACAAAAATACTTTGTACATATACCATGTATATGGATATACATAACTATTTATTTTACCTATGTATATAAATAATAAAAATAAAATAAAAACACCCTTCTATTCCTTATTTTATTCTATAAATAAATAAAATATAAAATAGGAATAAAATTATACAAAAATAATAATTAAAAATCAAAAATCAAAAGCCTACATATTGTATATATACCTATATATAGCTATATATTGTAAATACCTTATTTTTATTTCCAAAAATTAATTAAAAATCACCAAAAAATAGAAAAAAATAAAATAAAAATAGTTTGTGTTTTAAGTTTTTACAAAATCGGGCCATAACTACCTTAATTTTGAGCTCTAAATTCCTGCCACGTGGCCTGACCCCATTGGGTCCTGGGGATGTTGACCGCCCGGTCAACTGGCCCCCCCAGGACCACTTCTCACGGACTCGAGCGCCCGACCCGTCTTCTCCTAATTTCGCCCGCTCGACCCGATACCCATTTCCCTAAACCCCGGCTCCGTTTTACACCTCCCACATCCGACACCCTCGCCGGGCATCGACCTCGGGATCCGCGCGCCACCGCGACCCTACCCGAGCCTTTCTTCTCGGATCCCTCCAACCTACTTAAGCGAGCTTCGCCACCTAATTCTTCGATCTTTGGCCATTCGCGTAGCTTTCCAGTGAGCTCCAGAGAGAGAGCGAGGTGACAGCTCGCCGCCCCACCCTGTTGCAGCGAGGAAGGCCGGCGAATCCACTGATCCAGCGACATCTCCGTCGTAGCTCCGCCACCTGAAGCGAGCTCGAGCCTCGGGCAGAGACACCCCTTGAGGCGACGACCGGGAGCACCCCCAGCTCCAGCACAGTCTACTCCTTCACCCAGGTAGCCCCTTCGCTTGCCCATTTCATCTCATTTTCATTTTCCCCCAATTCATACCGCCGTCGTATTCCCTCGATTCACTTCGGTTCCGACCGCTATCCGACCATCGGACCCGACCAACATCTCCGCCTTCCCTCGCCGCACCTTCTCCGCACTCCCGTTCAACCCAGCTCGCACAGGAGCTGGGGATTCGAGCTCCTCCGTCCATCCCCTCGCCGGAGCTCGACCACTTCGCCTCCCCAGTTACTTCCACGCCGCCTAACGGGGTCGAGGCAGTTTTCCCTCGACCCGCGAGTTTGCTGGCACATTTTGCAGGTTCATCCAAGCCCATCTGAGGGCTTGGGTCATTCGGGCCAGGAGCTTCACCTCCGCCGACCTCGCCGGAGCCCTCTAGGGCTCGGCTGGGTCATCGGAGCCCACCATCAGCTGCGGAGCATCATCGCGGAGCTTCTCCGATCTCCAGAGGCAGCAGGGGAGGATCCCAGCGCACGCACGAGGCTGGCGAAACTCGCCGGCCAACTGTTCTTCCAGCATCTTCCCCGACCGTCCGATCAGCCTCGACCTCCAGTTCTCATCCTGACCATCCACTTGAGGAGATCCAGCCACCGTCAGATCTTGGAGAGGCGATCTGGATCGTCCGTTGCACGAGGTTTAGCCACCGAGAGCCGCACCCGTTCGATCCCCCACGTGGCGCACCCTCGACCGTCCGATCGCTGCGAGGACCTCAGCGTTGGAGCGCCACCCATCTCCAGCCGTCCATCTACCCATGTGGCGGCCATCCGTTGGCTCGACTTAATAAAGGGTAATTTACCCTTAGGCCCTTCCTTATCTTTTATTTCGTTTTAGTCCTGTAAATATTTTAGTCAGTTGTTTAGTTTTAGGGTAATTTGCATGTTGGACCTTGAGCTTATTTTATTTGCACTTATACCCCTGCCTGTGTGAGCAACGTGCTTCGTCACGTGTTATTTTGGTGTAATTGCAGTAGACGCCCTTGTAGTTCTGGATGTTTATGAATGAATGAAATCTTTTTGATATTTGCATTTATGCCCCTGTGAATGGTTTAATTTCGCATGTGCGTTTATTTTTGGGTAAATTGCAACTAAGGCCCTCGGACTTTTGGTACGTGTTACCAATTGGTCCTTGGAACTTATTTTTATTACAAATAGGTCCCTGAGTACCCCAGGCACGCGCTTGGCGCGTGATTTGCTGGGTATTTTGCACCTGGACCCCCAGAACTTTGGGTATTTGCATTCCAGTCCCTGTGCACAGTACCCTCTTGTCATTTTTGAATAAAATATCAAATCACCACCAAATTCGACAAAAATTTGACACATGGCTCCTGCCATGGTGTAGGATTTTTGTGAATTTTTGAGGACATTTTTGATTTCGTTTGTTATTTTTAAAAATTCAAAAACTATCATTTTAGCTACTGTCTAGTTTTAAAAACCCCAAAAAAATATAAAAACCCCTCTAAAAATTCTATAAAAATTAGCTATTGTTTATCTTGTGTTCTTTTATTTTCTAACCAACTTTGGCTGTTTTTCACCACTGGAAAACCTTAAAAACTTAAAAACACCTAAAAACTCATAAAAATTCTATTAAATCATCTAAAAACCCAAAAACAATAATTTTGGTACTCAAATTTTCCTTGTTTTACTTAGTTTACAGGAAAAATACCTCCAGGTCCTTTTGAGATCCTTAGATATTTTATCTAGGGCTTTTGGGCCTGGCTGGACAGTACCTTGCATTTTTGCTACTGTTTGATTTTTAGAAAATAAAATACATCAGAAAAATTCCAAAAATTCACCAAAAACATAAAAAATATAAAACACATAAAAATATTTTTGTTTTAATTTTTGGTTGATTTTTTGGTGCATTAAATAAATTGTTGAAGTGTGCTTATTTTTGTTTCTTTTATTTTCTTCACATATTAAAAATCCAAAAAATCTAAAAATACTTAAAAACCACAAAAAATAGTTTGTCTTTAATTTTGTTTATTTTTACTACTTCGTAGGCCTTCGGCCAACCCGTGCTCCTTGAGTTCGACCCTGGGTGCTATACCAGATTAAACATATAGCAGGACCGCTTCCTTGCTTGATTGGTTTTATTTTTCGCGAGTGGTTCGATTTTTCGGCCAAGGTTGATGTCATTAGGAAACTCGCACCGCCGTCCAATCTGAGGCAGCTACGGTCATTCCTGGGGCACGTTAGATTTTATAGGAGATTTATTCAGGATTTCAGCAGGATTGCCCGACCGTTGACTGACCTTTTGACGAAAGACACCGAGTTCCTTGTCGATGACAAGTGTCTTTCGTCGTTCGCGACTCTCCAGCAGTGCGTTATTGAGGCTCCTGTCCTCCAGCCGCCTGATTGGTCTCTCCCATTCGAGATCATGACGGATGCCTCCGATTTTGCCGTAGGGGCAGTGCTGGGACAGAGGAGGGATGGAGTTCCATTTGCCATACACTATGCTAGCCGCACATTGGATTCCGCCCAGCGGAATTATACGGTCACAGAGAAGGAGATGCTAGCCGTAGTGTTCGCCCTAGATAAGTTCAGATCTATATCATTGGATCTAGAGTGACTTTGTTTACAGATCACACCGCCATCAGGTACCTCATGACAAAGAAGGATGCCAAGGCCATACTGACTAGATGGATCCTTCTACTCCAGGAGTTCGACATTGAGATCAAGGATAAGCCTGGAGTCAAGAATGTGGTGGCGGATCATCTCTCCCGACTAGAGCAGCCTGAGGATTCTGAGCTGATTGACCCTATTAGAGATACCTTCCCAGATGAGGCGATCCTTGCTATCGCCTCACTCCCATGGTACGCCGATATTGTGAACTTTCTCGTTGTTGGGAAAGTCCCACAAGATTGGCCCAGGCAGAGACTTGAGACCTTCCTTGCGAAGGCCAAGTCCTACCACTGGGAGGATCCCATCCTTTACCACGAAGGAGGGGATAGCGTCTGGCGTCGGTGTATTCCTCAGGAGGAACACCATAGCGTCCTCACTTACTGCCACAAGCTTGAGGCAGGAGGACATCATTCTGGGAGGAGAACGGCACAGAAAGTGCTCCAATTCGGCTTGTGGTGGCCTACCCTCTTCAAGGACTCAGATGAGTTCGTGAAGAGGTGTACTGACTGTCAGAGGATGGGCACTTGTGGACAGCGTGATATGATGCCGATGCAGCCCATTCACTTCTGTGAGGTTTTTGACGCATGGGGCATCGATTTCATGGGTCCATTCCCTAAGAGTCAGGGATTTGAGTACATTCTGTTGGTCGTTGATTATGTGAGTCGTTGGGTGGAGGCTATCCCCGCCCGAGCCGCTGATGCGAGGACAGTTTGCAGATTTTTGAGGAAGCACATCATCACGCGGTTCGGGGTTCCACGAGTTCTGATTTCTGATGGGGGATCTCACTTCATCAACGACCAGGTGAAGGCACTTGCTAGCGAGTTCAGCATAGATCATCGTGTCGCTACACCTTTCCATCCACAGACGAATGGTCTAGCCGAAGTGTCGAACAGGGAGATCAAGACTATTCTGCAGAAAGTCGTCCGCCCTGACCGAAAGGATTGGTCACAGCTTTTGGACTCGGTCTTATGGGCATATAGGATGTCTTTCAAGACACCTTTGGGCACATCTCCCTTTCGCCTCGTATACGGAAAGCCATGCCATTTACCTGTTGAGCTGAGGCACAAGTCACTTTGGGCAGTCACAGACATACTTATGGATCCAGATGGTATGGGAGACCAGAGAAGGGCAGAGCTAGCTGCCCTGGAGGAGCTTAGAGATGCAGCTTTCTCAAGCAGCCTACATTATAAGGAGAAAGTCAAGGAGTGGCATGATTCTCATATCAGCCACAAGCATTTTGAGATTGGACAGAGAGTATGGCTGTTTGATGCAAGGCTTAGATTATTTCCAGGGAAGTTACAGAGCAAATGGAAGGGACCTTATCTGGTTCGAAAGGTACACGACAACGGTAGCATCGACATATCTGAGTTGTCTTCTGAGAGTACCTTTCGAGTGAACGGCCAGCGGCTCAAGCCATTTCTAGATCATGAGCCGCGGGTCGTTGATCTTGCCCCTATTCATTTTGCGTGAGATGTGGTCTTTGACTCACATCTAATGCATCTCACGCCTGAGTTTCATTGATCTTCCGCTGTATATAGATCCATATGTCCATATCACCACATTCTTTAGTCCCACATCCCTTTCTCCATCTTGTGATTATGCTATACTTAGGGTGCGCTTTACCCTAAGTATAGGGGGGACGTGAGACCTTTTGGGTATTTCTTTTGTTTCTGTCTACCCCTATTTTTACTGCCTATACTTAGGGATATTTCACCCTAAGTATAGGGGGGGTAGACCCTGTACATTCTGCACTCAGGTTTTCCCTTAGTATACAGCCTGCTATACTTAGGATTACTTGATCCTAAGTATAGGGGGAGAGACCTGAGTCCCTCTTGACTTTTCATTCTTCTTTTGTATAGCCTTTCTTTTCACTTTCCTATACCTAGCACGAGTTATGTCTTCTTCATCGCTCTTGACTTTGAGGACATCGTTCGAGCTAAGTATAGGGGGGTGTGTATATATTTCATATATACTTTAGCCATAACTCGTACTTTGTGTGAGTGTGTTAATAAATAAAATGGCTAAAAACCACAAAAATTAAAAAATTTTCATGTACATAATCTTCTTTTATTTGCACATACATAGCTAGTGTACAAATTATTTTTGTAAAAATGATTTCAAAAATCTTTTGTGTAAAGCTTGTGTAAATATTTTCGTATCAAAATTATGTATATAGTACAAAATTTTTCCAAAATGTTTTGAAAATCAAAAAGTTTGCAAAAATCTTGTGTAAATGTATGTAAATACTCTTTTTGCAAAACTTGCACTTCATGCATCATCCACTCATGATTTCAAAACATTTTTCAAAAATTTTGCATGTTTGTAAAATTTGTGTAAATAAGCATCTTTTTGTACATATGTATATAGTTTTTCTGGATGATAGTTGACATTTAAACTAGCCTGGAATCAAATTGAGGAATGGAGCTTGATTAAGATCTTAATCCACCTAATTTCTAAGAGGAACCTTATAGGACTTAGGTTTAAGGCTTTTCAGGTCCATGGTGACTTAATTCTTTGAGTCCACTAGGCTATGATCACATGTCATCTCAATGAGCCTAAGTAGAGAACTTAACAACAACACATGACTCCTATATATTATGGCTTTACTTGGACACCAGCACTATGCACCGAGCTTTCTACGGATGAGGTGGTGAGGAGGCAGTCTTCCTTGACTTGGGGTAGCATATGAGGGTAGTACTTCTAGGCGGAACCTCTCTTCTTCTTATAGTGAAGTAAGTGCGTCTCAACTTGGTCTGGTTGCCATGAGGTCTAACGACGGGAGTTGTGGGTTGCAATAAAGCTTCAAAAGAGGGATAGTCTACTGGCTCAAGAGGAAAAACTCCTTGTATATATGCTGCACATGTATATGTTGTACAGATGCACAAAAAAAAATGTGCAAAAAGAAAAGAACTCCAAAAAAGTGGTGGGTCTGAGAGAAAATGATAATCCCACCGGAGTATGTATAGAGTGCAATAAGCAAAGCTTGGTTTCATGATCCATCTGTAGTAGCTTGCAGCAGGGAGACTTGGCTACACTGGTCAAGCTCCCAAGGGTACTTGGCTACACTGGCCTTGACCCATTCTCTTCTTCCCCCTCTTCTTGAGCCGGTTGTACTTGAACTTAGAAGGTAATACCCCGCTCCTCGAGGAAAGAGTGGCCAGATTGAGGTCATAGAGTTACCTTGTTGGGGAGGGTTGTCAAGTTGCCATTTCTGAGGTGGAGAGCTTGGACTTCACATTCACAGGACAAGAAAAGATTCATGGTCTTCAGGGTTTGTGATTGATGACTTGTTCTGATCTGGAGCATTGAGGAGTCTTGGTTATAGATTAGTGGAACTTAGAGGCTGTTTGGTTTTAAGCTTGAGTCTAAATAAGGTTCCGACACATTAATAATCCAAAGATCTGATCGAGCTCCATACCTCAATTTGATGAAGGCAAGTTTAATAATCAACCTTGATCCATGTACATCCTCTTTTTCTTTTTCTTTTTCTTCCTTTTTCACTTCTTTTTCAAATAAGTGTTTGCTAAGGGACTAGCAAAGTTAAGTATAGGGGGGTGATGAATACCCATTCATCACTCTTTATTCTTATATTTTTGCTACAAAAACCTTTGCAAATGCATGTAGATATGTGTAAATAGGGATAATTAGCAAAAGCATGCATTGTGTAAAATTCTATAATTAGCATGTTTTTGTGCAAAAATAAAAGAATAAAGATTAAAAAGAAAAAGAGGGAAATATTTAGAATAAATATTGAGCAACCTAACCCAAGGGAGGGCTCAGCATGGGCCTGACCGCATAAAAGCCAAGTAGAGGGAGATAGGGGCTCATTTGTATATATTTATGTAGATAAAATAAAAATGTTTTCCTCACCCAAAAATATGCTTATAAATACTTGTATATATTTATAAGAGATAAAAACAAAATAAAAAGTTAAAAAATTAAAAATTCAAAATACCCTTTCATCATGTACATAGACCATGCTTCTATATTTATTTAACCTTGTAAATAAATAAAGTTATTTTCCAAACTTTTTGTAAATATTCTAGGTTATATATATTGTAAATAAATAAAATAAAAAGAATCAAAACAAAAATCAAATAAAAATAACAAAATTAAAAATACAAAAATACTTTGTACATATACCATGTATATGGATATACATAACTATTTATTTTACCTATGTATATAAATAATAAAAATAAAATAAAAACACCCTTCTATTCCTTATTTTATTCTATAAATAAATAAAATATAAAATAGGAATAAAATTATACAAAAATAATAATTAAAAATCAAAAATCAAAAGCCTACATATTGTATATATACCTATATATAGCTATATATTGTAAATACCTTATTTTTATTTCCAAAAATTAATTAAAAATCACCAAAAAATAGAAAAAAATAAAATAAAAATAGTTTGTGTTTTAAGTTTTTACAAAATCGGGCCATAACTACCTTAATTTTGAGCTCTAAATTCCTGCCACGTGGCATGACCCCATTGGGTCCTGGGGATGCTGACCGCCCGGTCAACTGGCCCCCCCAGGACCACTTCTCACGGACTCGAGCGCCCGACCCGTCTTCTCCTAATTTCGCCCGCTCGACCCGATACCCATTTCCCTAAACCCCGGCTCCGTTTTACACCTCCCACATCCGACACCCTCGCCGGGCATCGACCTCGGGATCCGCGCGCCACCGCGACCCTACCCGAGCCTTTCTTCTCGGATCCCTCCAACCTACTTAAGCGAGCTCCGCCACCTAATTCTTCGATCTTTGGCCATTCGCGTAGCTTTCCAGTGAGCTCCAGAGAGAGAGCGAGGTGACAGCTCGCCGCCCCACCCTGTTGCAGCGAGGAAGGCCGGCGAATCCACTGATCCGGCGACATCTCCGCCGTAGCTCCGCCACCTGAAGCGAGCTCGAGCCTCGGGCAGAGAAACCTCTTGAGGCGACGACCGGGAGCACCCCCAGCTCCAGCACAGTCTACTCCTTCACCCAGGTAGCCCCTTCGCTTGCCCATTTCATCTCATTTTCATTTTCCCCCAATTCATACCGCCGTCGTATTCCCTCGATTCACTTCGGTTCCGACCGCTATCCGACCATCGGACCCGACCAACATCTCCGCCTTCCCTCGCCGCACCTTCTCCGCACTCCCGTTCAACCCAGCTCGCACAGGAGCTGGGGATTCGAGCTCCTCCGTCCATCCCCTCGCCGGAGCTCGACCACTTCGCCTCCCCAGTCACTTCCACGCCGCCTAACGGGGTCGAGGCAGTTTGCCCTCGACCCGCGAGTTTGCTGGCACATTTTGCAGGTTCATCCAAGCCCATCTGAGGGCTTGGGTCATTCGGGCCAGGAGCTTCACCTCCGCCGACCTCGCCGGAGCCCTCTAGGGCTCGGTTGGGTCATCGGAGCCCACCATCAGCTGCGGAGCATCATCGCGGAGCTTCTCCGATCTCCAGAGGCAGCAGGGGAGGATCCCAGCGCACGCACGAGGCTGGCGAAACTCGCCGGCCAACTGTTCTTCCAGCATCTTCCCCGACCGTCCGATCAGCCTCGACCTCCAGTTCTCATCCTGACCGTCCACTTGAGGAGATCCAGCCACCGTCAGATCTTGGAGAGGCGATCTGGACCGTCCGTTGCACGAGGTTTAGCCACCAAGAGCCGCACCCGTTCGATCCCCCACGTGGCGCACCCTCGACCGTCCGATCGCTGCGAGGACCTCAGCGTTGGAGCACCACCCATCTCCAGCCGTCCATCTACCCACGTGGCGCCCATCCGTCGGCTCGACTTAATAAAGGGTAATTTACCCTTAGGCCCTTCCTTATCTTTTATTTCGTTTTAGTCCTGTAAATATTTTAGTCAGTTGTTTAGTTTTAGGGTAATTTGCATGTTGGACCTTGAGCTTATTTTATTTGCACTTATACCCCTGCCTGTGTGAGCAACGTGCTTCATCACGTGTTATTTTGGTGTAATTGCAGTAGACGCCCTTGTAGTTCTGGATGTTTATGAATGAATGAAATCTTTTTTATATTTGCATTTATGCCCCTGTGAATGGTTTAATTTCGCATGTGCGTTTATTTTTGGGTAAATTGCAACTAAGGCCCTCGGACTTTTGGTACGTGTTACCAATTGGTCCTTGGAACTTATTTTTATTACAAATAGGTCCCTGAGTGCCCCAGGCATGCGCTTGGCGCGTGATTTGCTGGGTATTTTGCACCTGGACCCCCAGAACTTTGGGTATTTGCATTCCAGTCCCTGTGCACAGTACCCTCTTGTCATTTTTGAATAAAATATCAAATCACCTCCAAATTCGACAAAAATTTGACACATGGCTCCTGCCATGGTGTAGGATTTTTGTGAATTTTTGAGGACATTTTTGATTTCGTTTGTTATTTTTAAAAATTCAAAAACTATCATTTTAGCTACTGTCTAGTTTTAAAAACCCCCAAAAAATATAAAAACCCCTCTAAAAATTCTATAAAAATTAGCTATTGTTTATCTTGTGTTCTTTTATTTTCTAGCCAATTTTGGCTGTTTTTCACCACTGGAAAACCTTAAAAACTTAAAAACACCTAAAAACTCATAAAAATTCTATTAAATAATCTAAAAACCCAAAAACAATAATTTTGGTACTCAAATTTTCCTTGTTTTACTTAGTTTACAGGAAAAATACCTCCAGGTCCTTTTGAGATCCTTAGATATTTTATCTAGGGCTTTTGGGCCTGGCTGGACAGTACCTTGCATTTTTGCTACTGTTTGATTTTTAGAAAATAAAATACATCAGAAAAATTCCAAAAATTCACCAAAAACATAAAAAAATATAAAACACATAAAAATATTTTTGTTTTAATTTTTGGTTGATTTTTGGTGCATTAAATAAATTGTTGAAGTGTGCTTATTTTTGTTTCTTTTATTTTCTTCACATATTAAAAATCCAAAAAATCTAAAAATAGTTTGTCTTTAATTTTGTTTATTTTTACTACTTCGTAGGCCTTCGGCCAACCCGTGCTCCTTGAGTTCGACCCTGGGTGCTATACCAGGTTAAACATATAGCAGGACCGCTTCCTTGCTTGATTGGTTTTATTTTTCGCGAGTGGTTCGATTTTTCGGCCAAGGTTGATGTCATTAGGAAACTCGCACCGCCGTCCAATCTGAGGCAGCTACGGTCATTCCTGGGGCACGTTGGATTTTATAGGAGATTTATTCAGGATTTCAGCAGGATTGCCCGACCGTTGACTGACCTTTTGACGAAAGACACCGAGTTCCTTGTCGATGACAAGTGTCTTTCGTCGTTCGCGACTCTCCAGCAGTGCGTTATTGAGGCTCCTGTCCTCCAGCCGCCTGATTGGTCTCTCCCATTCGAGAACATGACGGATGCCTCCGATTTTGCCGTAGGGGCAGTGCTGGGACAGAGGAGGGATGGAGTTCCATTTGCCATACACTATGCTAGCCGCACATTGGATTCCGCCCAGCGGAATTATACGGTCACAGAGAAGGAGATTCTAGCCGTAGTGTTCGCCCTAGATAAGTTCAGATCTATATCATTGGATCTAGAGTGACTTTGTTTACAGATCACACCGCCATCAGGTACCTCATGACAAAGAAGGATGCCAAGGCCAGACTGACTAGATGGATCCTTCTACTCCAGGAGTTCGACATTGAGATCAAGGATAAGCCTGGAGTCAAGAATGTGGTGGCGGATCATCTCTCCCGACTAGAGCAGCCAGAGGATTCTGAGCAGATTGACCCTATTAGAGATACCTTCCCAGATGAGGCGATCCTTGCTATCGCCTCACTCCCATGGTACGTCGATATTGTGAACTTTCTCGTTGTTGGGAAAGTCCCACAAGATTGGCCCAGGCAGAGACTTGAGAACTTCCTTGCGAAGGCCAAGTCCTACCACTGGGAGGATCCCATCCTTTACCACGAAGGAGGGGATAGCGTCTGGCGTCGGTGTATTCCTCAGGAGGAACACCATAGCGTCCTCACTTACTGCCACAAGCTTGAGGCAGGAGGACATCATTCTGGAGGAGAACGACACAGAAAGTGCTCCAATCCGGCTTGTGGTGGCCTACCCTCTTCAAGGACTCAGATGAGTTCGTGAAGAGGTGTACTGACTGTCAGAGGATGGGCACTTGTGGACAGCGTGATATGATGCCGATGCAGCCCATTCACTTCTGTGAGGTTTTTGACGCATGGGGCATCGATTTCATGGGTCCATTCCCTAAGAGTCAGGGATTTGAGTACATTCTGTTGGCCGTTGATTATGTGAGTCGTTGGGTGGAGGCTATCCCCGCCCGAGCCGCTGATGCGAGGACAGTTTGCAGATTTTTGAGGAAGCACATCATCACGCGGTTCGGGGTTCCACGAGTTCTGATTTCTGATGGGGGATCTCACTTCATCAACGACCAGGTGAAGGCACTTGCTAGCGAGTTCAGCATAGACCATCGTGTCGCTACACCTTACCATCCACAGACGAATGGTCTAGCCGAAGTGTCGAACAGGGAGATCAAGACTATTCTGCAGAAAGTCGTCCGCCCTGACCGAAAGGATTTGTCACAGCTTTTGGACTCGGTCTTATGGGCATATAGGACGTCTTTCAAGACACCTTTGGGCACATCTCCCTTTCGCCTCGTATACGGAAAGCCATGCCATTTACCTGTTGAGCTGAGGCACAAGTCACTTTGGGCAGTCACAGACATACTTATGGATCCAGATGGTATGGGAGACCAGAGAAGGGCAGAGCTAGCTGCCCTGGAGGAGCTTAGAGATGCAGCTTTCTCAAGCAGCCTACATTATAAGGAGAAAGTCAAGGAGTGGCATGATTCTCATATCAGCCACAAGCATTTTGAGATTGGACAGAGAGTATGGCTGTTTGATGCAAGGCTTAGATTATTTCCAGGGAAGTTACAGAGCAAATGGAAGGGACCTTATCTGGTTCGAAAGGTACACGACAACGGTAGCATCGACATATCTGAGTTGTCTTCTGAGAGTACCTTTCGAGTGAACGGCCAGCGGCTCAAGCCATTTCTAGATCATGAGCCGCGGGTCGTTGATCTTGCCCCTATTCATTTTGCGTGAGATGTGGTCTTTGACTCACATCTAATGCATCTCACGCCTGAGTTTCATTGATCTTCCGCTGTATATAGATCCAGATGTCCATATCACCACATTCTTTAGTCCCACATCCCTTTCTCCATCTTGTGATTATGCTATACTTAGGGTGCGCTTTACCCTAAGTATAGGGGGGACGTGAGACCTTTTGGGTATTTCTTTTGTTTCTGTCTACCCCTATTTTTACTGCCTATACTTAGGGATATTTCACCCTAAGTATAGGGGGGGTAGACCCTGTACATTCTGCACTCAGGTTTTCCCTTAGTATACAGCCTGCTATACTTAGGATTACTTGATCCTAAGTATAGGGGGAGAGACCTGAGTCCCTCTTGACTTTTCATTCTTCTTTTGTATAGCCTTTCTTTTCACTTTCCTATACCTAGCACGAGTTATGTCTTCTTCATCGCTCTTGACTCTGAGGACATCGTTCGAGCTAAGTATAGGGGGGTGTGTATATATTTCATATATACTTTAGCCATAACTCGTACTTTGTGTGAGTGTGTTAATAAATAAAATGGCTAAAAACCACAAAAATTAAAAAATTTTCATGTACATAATCTTCTTTTATTTGCACATACATAGCTAGTGTACAAATTATTTTTGTAAAAATGATTTCAAAAATCTTTTGTGTAAAGCTTGTGTAAATATTTTCGTATCAAAATTATGTATATAGTACAAAATTTTTCCAAAATGTTTTGAAAATCAAAAAGTTTGCAAAAATCTTGTGTAAATGTGTGTAAATACTCTTTTTGCAAAACTTGCACTTCATGCATCATCCACTCATGATTTCAAAACATTTTTCAAAAATTTTGCATGTTTGTAAAATTTGTGTAAATAAGCATCTTTTTGTACATATGTATATAGTTTTTCTGGATGATAGTTGACATTTAAACTAGCCTGGAATCAAATTGAGGAATGGAGCTTGATTAAGATCTTAATCCACCTAATTTCTAAGAGGAACCTTATAGGACTTAGGTTTAAGGCTTTTCAGGTCCATGGTGACTTAATTCTTTGAGTCCACTAGGCTATGATCACATGTCATCTCAATGAGCCTAAGTAGAGAACTTAACAACAACACATGACTCCTATATATTATGGCTTTACTTGGACACCAGCACTATGCACCGAGCTTTCTACGGATGAGGTGGTGAGGAGGCAGTCTTCCTTGACTTGGGGTAGCATATGAGGGTAGTACTTCTAGGCGGAACCTCTCTTCTTCTTATAGTGAAGTAAGTGCGTCTCAACTTGGTCTGGTTGCCATGAGGTCTAACGACGGGAGTTGTGGGTTGCAATAAAGCTTCAAAAGAGGGATAGTCTACTGGCTCAAGAGGAAAAACTCCTTGTATATATGCTGCACATGTATATGTTGTACAGATGCACAAAAAAAAATGTGCAAAAAGAAAAGAACTCCAAAAAAGTGGTGGGTCTGAGAGAAAATGATAATCCCACCGGAGTATGTATAGAGTGCAATAAGCAAAGCTTGGTTTCATGATCCATCTGTAGTAGCTTGCAGCAGGGAGACTTGGCTACACTGGTCAAGCTCCCAAGGGTACTTGGCTACACTGGCCTTGACCCATTCTCTTCTTCCCCCTCTTCTTGAGCCGGTTGTACTTGAACTTAGAAGGTAATACCCCGCTCCTCGAGGAAAGAGTGGCCAGATTGAGGTCATAGAGTTACCTTGTTGGGGAGGGTTGTCAAGTTGCCATTTCTGAGGTGGAGAGCTTGGACTTCACATTCACAGGACAAGAAAAGATTCATGGTCTTCAGGGTTTGTGATTGATGACTTGTTCTGATCTGGAGCATTGAGGAGTCTTGGTTATAGATTAGTGGAACTTAGAGGCTGTTTGGTTTTAAGCTTGAGTCTAAATAAGGTTCCGACACATTAATAATCCAAAGATCTGATCGAGCTCCATACCTCAATTTGATGAAGGCAAGTTTAATAATCAACCTTGATCCATGTACATCCTCTTTTTCTTTTTCTTTTTCTTCCTTTTTCACTTCTTTTTCAAATAAGTGTTTGCTAAGGGACTAGCAAAGTTAAGTATAGGGGGGTGATGAATACCCATTCATCACTCTTTATTCTTATATTTTTGCTACAAAAACCTTTGCAAATGCATGTAGATATGTGTAAATAGGGATAATTAGCAAAAGCATGCATTGTGTAAAATTCTATAATTAGCATGTTTTTGTGCAAAAATAAAAGAATAAAGATTAAAAAGAAAAAGAGGGAAATATTTAGAATAAATATTGAGCAACCTAACCCAAGGGAGGGCTCAGCATGGGCCTGACCGCATAAAAGCCAAGTAGAGGGAGATAGGGGCTCATTTGTATATATTTATGTAGATAAAATAAAAATGTTTTCCTCACCCAAAAATATGCTTATAAATACTTGTATATATTTATAAGAGATAAAAACAAAATAAAAAGTTAAAAAATTAAAAATTCAAAATACCCTTTCATCATGTACATAGACCATGCTTCTATATTTATTTAACCTTGTAAATAAATAAAGTTATTTTCCAAACTTTTTGTAAATATTCTAGGTTATATATATTGTAAATAAATAAAATAAAAAGAATCAAAACAAAAATCAAATAAAAATAACAAAATTAAAAATACAAAAATACTTTGTACATATACCATGTATATGGATATACATAACTATTTATTTTACCTATGTATATAAATAATAAAAATAAAATAAAAACACCCTTCTATTCCTTATTTTATTCTATAAATAAATAAAATATAAAATAGGAATAAAATTATACAAAAATAATAATTAAAAATCAAAAATCAAAAGCCTACATATTGTATATATACCTATATATAGCTATATATTGTAAATACCTTATTTTTATTTCCAAAAATTAATTAAAAATCACCAAAAAATAGAAAAAAATAAAATAAAAATAGTTTGTGTTTTAAGTTTTTACAAAATCGGGCCATAACTACCTTAATTTTGAGCTCTAAATTCCTGCCACGTGGCCTGACCCCATTGGGTCCTGGGGATGTTGACCGCCCGGTCAACTGGCCCCCCCAGGACCACTTCTCACGGACTCGAGCGCCCGACCCGTCTTCTCCTAATTTCGCACGCTCGACCCGATACCCATTTCCCTAAACCCCGACTCCGTTTTACACCTCCCACATCCGACACCCTCGCCGGGCATCGACCTCAGGATCCGCGCGCCACCGCGACCCTACCCGAGCCTTTCTTCTCGGATCCCTCCAACCTACTTAAGCGAGCTCCGCCACCTAATTCTTTGATCTTTGGCCATTCGCGTAGCTTTCCAGTGAGCTCCAGAGAGAGAGCGAGGTGACAGCTCGCCGCCCCACCCTGTTGCAGCGAGGAAGGCCGGCGAATCCACTGATCCGGCGACATCTCCGTCGTAGCTCCGCCACCTGAAGCGAGCTCGAGCCTCGGGCAGAGACACCCCTTGAGGCGACGACCGGGAGCACCCCCAGCTCCAGCATAGTCTACTCCTTCACCCAGGTAGCCCCTTCGCTTGCCCATTTCATCTCATTTTCATTTTCCCCCAATTCATACCGCCGTCGTATTCCCTCGATTCACTTCGGTTCCGACCGCTATCCGACCATCGGACCCGACCAACATCTCCGCCTTCCCTCGCCGCACCTTCTCCGCACTCCCGTTCAACCCAGCTCGCACAGGAGCTGGGGATTTGAGCTCCTCCGTCCATCCCCTCGCCGGAGCTCGACCGCTTCGCCTCCCCAGTCACTTCCACGCCGCCTAACGGGGTCGAGGCAGTTTGCCCTCGACCCGCGAGTTTGCTGGCACATTTTGCAGGTTCATCCAAGCCCATCTGAGGGCTTGGGTCATTCGGGCCAGGAGCTTCACCTCTGCCGACCTCGCCGGAGCCCTCTAGGGCTCGGCTGGGTCATTGGAGCCCACCATCAGCTGCGGAGCATCATCGCGGAGCTTCTCCGATCTCCAGAGGCAGCAGGGGAGGATCCCAGCGCACGCACGAGGCTGGCGAAACTCGCCGGCCAACTGTTCTTCCAGCATCTTCCCCGACCGTCCGATCAGCCTCGACCTCCAGTTCTCATCCTGACCGTCCACTTGAGGAGATCCAGCCACCGTCAGATCTTGGAGAGGCGATCTGGACCGTCCGTTGCACGAGGTTTAGCCACTGAGAGCTGCACCCGTTCGATCCCCCACGTGGCGCACCCTTGACCGTCCGATCGCTGCGAGGACCTCAGCGTTGGAGCGCCACCCATCTCCAGCCGTCCATCTACCCACGTGGCGCCCATCCGTCGGCTCGACTTAATAAAGGGTAATTTACCCTTAGGCCCTTCCTTATCTTTTATTTCGTTTTAGTCCTGTAAATATTTTAGTCAGTTGTTTAGTTTTAGGGTAATTTGCATGTTGGACCTTGAGCTTATTTTATTTGCACTTATACCCCTGCCTGTGTGAGCCACGTGCTTCGTCACGTGTTATTTTGGTGTAATTGCAGTAGACGCCCTTGTAGTTCTGGATGTTTATGAATGAATGAAATCTTTTTGATATTTGCATTTATGCCCCTGTGAATGGTTTAATTTCGCATGTGCGTTTATTTTTGGGTAAATTGCAACTAAGGCCCTCGGACTTTTGGTACGTGTTACCAATTGGTCCTTGGAACTTATTTTTATTACAAATAGGTCCCTGAGTGCCCCAGGCACGCGCTTGGCGCGTGATTTGCTGGGTATTTTGCACCTGGACCCCCAGAACTTTGGGTATTTGCATTCCAGTCCATGTGCACAGTACCCTCTTGTCATTTTTGATTAAAATATCAAATCACCTCCAAATTCGACAAAAATTTGACACATGGCTCCTGCCATGGTGTAGGATTTTTGTGAATTTTTGAGGACATTTTTTATTTCGTTTGTTATTTTTAAAAATTCAAAAACTATCATTTTAGCTACTGTCTATTTTTAAAAACCCCAAAAAAATATAAAAACCCCTCTAAAATTCTATAAAAATTAGCTATTGTTTATCTTGTGTTTTTTTATTTTCTAGCCAATTTTGACTGTTTTTCACCACTGGAAAACCTTAAAAACTTAAAAACACCTAAAAACTCATAAAAATTCTATTAAATAATCTAAAAACCCAAAAACAATAATTTTGGTACTCAAATTTTCCTTGTTTTACCTAGTTTACAGGAAAAATACCTCCAGGTCCTTTTGAGGTCCTTAGATATTTTATCTAGGGCTTTTGGGCCTGGTTGGACAGGACCTTGCATTTTTGCTACTGTTTGATTTTTAGAAAATAAAATATACATCAGAAAAATTCCAAAAATTCACCAAAAACATAAAAAAATATAAAACACATAAAAATATTTTTGTTTTAATTTTTGGTTGATTTTTGGTGCATTAAATAAATTGTTGAAGTGTGCTTATTTTTGTTTCTTTTATTTTCTTCACATATTAAAAATCCAAAAAATCTAAAAATACTTAAAAACCACAAAAAAATAGTTTGTCTTTAATTTTGTTTATTTTTACTACTTCGTAGGCCTTCGGCCAACCCGTGCTCCTTGAGTTCGACCCTGGGTGCTATACAAGGTTAAACATATAGCAGGACCGCTTCCTTGCTTGATTGGTTTTATTTTTCGCGAGTGGTTCGATTTTTCTTGATTTAGCGCATCTGAGCGACCGAGGTCGCAACGACCATTTTTGTGCCTTTACCTTAGTCGTTCGGATCGCTCATCAGTCGACTAAGAGGCTGAAGGGGTTATTGAAAGACGTAGTCGTTACCATTCAGGGCCTGAAATTCCCCGTGGACTTCGTTGTGTTGGACATGGAGATCCCTGAGTCGGTAACTGATGCCCCCATCATTCTCTGACGTCCAGTCTTGGCCACAGCCAAGGCGGTGATCGATCATGACAGTGGGAAGGTATGTTTTCGCGTAGAGGGCGAAACCATACAAATAGAGTCGATCGAGGAAACCAGATCCAGAGAGTTAGAATGCTCGGAGCAGTCCAGTGAAGCCGCGCAGATGACAGAGGAAGAACTAGACATCCACCAGGTGTGTGATTTTGTGATGACTAATGATGAATCCAACTAGATAGATCCTGTAGCACCGACCCTCGCCTTGCCTACAGATTCACTGTATCTAAAGCTCATGGCAGTCGAGAGCCGGGAGAGCACACCACTGGATGAGGATACACCTGAGGCTGACAGCGTTGTGACGAGTGGTGCGATGATTTCCATTCGTGTTCATCTTCTTCTGATGCCTCGGATTCAGACATTGACTGGGATGATTTTGATGACTATTTGCCATATCTTATTCATTCTGAGCCAACTGCCATGATGGAGTGCGAGCTAGTGCAATTTATTGATGATTTAGCAGGGCCGTCCTTCGTCAGAAATTCATGCAGAGCGAGAGTTCTCACATGCAGACCTGGTCGCCTTCACACAGACATATCAGAAGCCAGATCTGCCACCTCCCAGTTGTCCTGAACTGAAGCCTCTGCCGCAGTCGTTGAAGTACAGATTCCTTGCGGGTGAGCCCGATATGCACCCAGTCATTATCTCAACAGGTTTGACTGGAGAACAAGAATCTCGTCTGATGGAGGTTCTTGAAAGAAACCGCAAGGCAATAGGTTGGAGTATAGCTGATCTCCAGGGGATTAGTCCAGCTCTCTGCTCCCACCACATCTATCTTGAGGATGACGTTAGGCCGTCGCGTGAGTTCCAGCGGCGGCTGAACCCGAATCTTCGAGACGTAGTCATGAAAGAAATTTCAAAGTGGTGGAGCGTCGATTTTATCTACCCCATCTCTGACTCCAAATGAGTTAGTCCGCTACATGTGGTACCCAAGAAGACGGGTATCACGACAGTTATCAATGAGTCTGGAGAGGAGATCGCTACGAGAGTGCCCACTTCTTGGAGGGTCTGTGTGGACTACAGATGATTGAATGAAGCCACCAAGAAGGATCACTTCCCGCTACCCTTCATTGATCAGATTATCGAGCGACTAGCTGGGAAGAGTCATTATTGCTTTCTTGACGGGTACTTTGGATATAATCAAGTGGCCATTGCGCCCGAAGATCAGGAGAAAATGACATTCACCTGTCCGTTTGGGACTTATGCTTTCAGACGGATGCCTTTTGGTCTATGTAACGCTCCGGCGACATTCCAAAGGTGCATGTTGTCCATATTCTCGGACATGGTGGGTGACTGTTTAGAGGTCTTCATGGATGACTTCTTGGTCTATGGCGACGGGTTCGATGCTTGTCTTGACTGCCTAGACCGCGTGCTTCAGCACTGCATAGAGGTCAATCTTGTTTTATCTTGGGAGAAGAGTCACTTCATGGTGACTCAAGGGACGGTCCTTGGCCATATCGTCTCCAACAGGGGCATGGAGGTCAATCCTGCCAAGGTGGATATCATCAGAAAACTCAATCCACCGTCCAACCTGCGTCAGTTGCGGTCTTTTCTGGGGCATGTCGGTTTCTACCGATGGTTCATTTAGGACTTCAGTCGTATTGCCCGACCGCTTACTGACTTGCTGACAAAAGATACCGAGTTTATTGTCAATGATAAGTGTCTTGCATCTTTTGAGACTCTCAAAGATATGGTTGTTTCAGCTCTTGTCCTTCAGCCACATGATTGGTCTCTCCCATTCGAGATCATGACGGATGCTTCTGATTTTGCCGTTGGGGCTGTGCTCGGACAGAGGAGGGATGGTTTACCTTTTGCCATTCACTACGCTAGCCGGACTTTGGATGCCGCCCAGCGGAATTACATTGTGACTGAGAAAGAGATGATGGCCGTAGTTTTTGCCCTGGATAAGTACCGATCTTACATTCTCGGATCTAGAGTAACAATTTACACTGATCACACCGCCATCCGGTACCTAATGTCTAAGAAGGATGCGAAAGCATGTCTTACCTGATGGATCCTTCTACTCTAGGAATTTGATATTGAGATTAAGGACAAGCCTGGAGTCAAAAATGTGGTGGCGGATCATCTCTCCAGATTGGAGAATCTTGAGGAATCTGAGCCTAGCGCACCTATCACAGAGACGTTTCCAGATGAGGCGATCTTGGCTATCGCCTCGCTCTCGTGGTACGCTAACATTGTGAACTATCTTGTCGCCAAGACGGTCCCATAAGGTTGGCCCAGGCAGAAACTCGAGACCTTCCTAGCGAAGGCCAAGTTTTATCATTGGGAGGATCCCGTCCTTTATCATGAAGGAGGGGACAATATCTGGAGGAGGTGCATTCCTCAAGAAGAGCATCATAGCGTCCTCACATACTGCCACAAGCTTGAGGCAGGAGGACATCATTCTGGAAAAAGGACAGCACAGAAGGTGCTTCAATCCGGCCTATGGTGGCCTACTCTCTTCAAGGATTCTGATTCGTGAAGAGATGTACTGACTGTCATAAAATGGGAACCTGCGGACAGAGAGACATGATGCCCATGCAACCCATTCACTTCTGTGAGGTTTTTGATGCATGGGGGATTGATTTCATGGGCCCATTTCCTAAGAGTCAGATTCAAGCATATTTTGCTCGCTGTGGATTATGTCAGCCGATGGGTTGAGGCTATCCCCGCCCGAGTCGCAGATGCTAAAATCGTGTGTAAATTTTTGAGGAAAAATATCATTTCACGGTTCGAGGTACCTAGAGTCTTGATTTCAGAGAGGGGGTCTCATTTCATCAACGACAAGATTAGGGCCCTTGCAGACGAGTTCGGCATTGACCATCGGGTTGCCACACCATATCACCCTCAGACTAATGGTCTTGCCGAAGTCTCGAACTGGGAGATAAAAACAATCTTGTAGAAAGTTGTCCGCCCAGACCGAAAGGATTGGTCACAGCTTTTGGACTCGGTCTTGTGGGCCTATCGGACTTCTTTCAAGAATCCATTGGGGACATCTCCCTTTCGTCTCGTCTATGGCAAGCCGTGCCATCTGCCAGTGGAGATCAAGCACAAATCTTTTTGGGCAGTCACTGAGTTACTGTTAGATCCCGAGAGCATAGGAGAACAAAGAAGAGCTGAATTGGCAGCCCTGGAAGAACTGAGAGACACGACCTTTTCCAACAGCCTAAAGTAAAAGGAGAAAGTAAAGACATGGCACGATTCCCATTTCAGCCATAAACAGTTTGAGCCAGATCAGAGAGTATGGTTGTTTGATTCCAGGTTGAAATTATTCCCAGGGAAATTGCAGAGCAAGTGGAAAGGTCCCTATGTGGTCAGGAAGGTACATGACAATGGCAGCATCGACATATCCGAACCGTCATCTTACTCTACCTTCCGCGTCAATGGTCAACGCCTGAAGCTATATCTAGATCATGATCCGCCGACCATTGACGTTGCCCCCATCCTTCTGGTATGAGATGTGCTCTTTGACTCACATCATCTGCATCTCATACATGGTGTTCACTTCTATCTTCTGCTGTACATAGCCATATGTTCATATCACTCTTTCATCTATTGATTTATTTTCTTCTTTTCTTCTTTTCCTTTTCTATCTTCTTTTTTGTATCAAAAAGGTGTCGCCCCTTGTAGACAGTTCTCTATACTTAGGACGTACTTTGTCCTAAGTATAGGGGGGTGTGCACCCCGAATTTCTCTATTCTTTGATCCTCTCCATTGTCTCCTCTTCTTGTCTATACTTAGGGATATCTTACCCTAAGTATAGGGAGAGACAATCTGAGTACGATCTGTTCATTCCCACCCTTGACCCGCCCTGCGTTGTGTACAGTCTGCTATACTTAGGATTATTTGATCCTAAGTATAGGGGGACGGTCAACTTCTTGTTCATTTGTTCATTCATTTATTCCTTTATTCTTTAGACGTTTCTATACTTAGTACGAGTTATGTCTTCTCGTTTCTCTCCGATCTATGAGGACATAGCTCAAGCTAAGTATAGGGGGGTCGTATATACTACGTATATACTTTAGCCATAACTCGTACTTTCGTATTTTCTTAATAATATAGCTAATAATTCTTTAAAATTCATTAAAAACCTTAATAAAAAGGTGTTTTGTTCCTCATATTCTTTTGTGTATTTACTGATTAATAAATCATGTGAAAATGTTTTGTGTAAAATGTTTGAAAATCTTTGTGAACATTTATTGAAAACTATTTTGAAAATATTTTGTTACATGTTTTCAACCTTTGTAAAAATGTGTGGTTTGTAAAAATTTATTTTCTTTGTGTGAAATAAAATGTTTGAAAAATGATTTGCAAATGGTTTGAAAAATGGTTGCAAATTTTTTTTTGAAAAATCTATCTATACTGTTTGAAAAACCTTTGCAAAATGATTTTCAAATGTGTGTACATGTTTGTAAAAATGTTTGTAAAAACTATTTTGGACTATAGTTTTCAAAAATTGTGTGAAAAAAAGCTTGTGTCAAATAAGTTTGAGGAACATTTGCATCACACCAAAATCCATTATATATATACTTATAAAATTGATCACTTACCCTTGTAAATTCTTAAAATCCACTTCTTGTATATATAAGAAGCACTCCCGTGTACATATTTTTAACCTAGTTTTCAGCCAAAATCTTTTTGTTTTTAAAATTCCCAAAAACATTTGCAAAAATTAAAATCCAAAAACATTTGAAAAATCCTTTTAAAAAACACAAAAAAATGCATCTGCATATGCATCATCATCTTTTCAAAAATCCTTAAAAAGCTCAAAATCTTGAAAATTGCATCACAAAAATATTTTCTGCATTGCATTGCATAGCATTCGCATTTTTCGGATTGAGTTTGAGAGTTGAACAAGTCAAAGTAAAATCCGAAGATTGGAGCTTGATTGGACCTTAAAATCTACCTAATAACAGGAACCTTATAGGAACTGGGTTTGAGGTACTTCAGGTCTAGCTGACTTAATTCTTTGAGGATCACGGGACTTGGTTCAATGGATTCTTGACTGCCTAAGTAGAGTATTTCGGAGCACACGCACGACTTTTGTTGATAATGACCTAACTTGGACACCTGCACCTTTCACATGGCTCAACTCAGTTGGAGTGGTGAGGGGATTGGATTTGCCGGTATGAGACGCACACAAGTGGAAACATTTGTCCTCCTCTAGGGAGGGAAGTGCACCCCAACCCATCCAGTGATTAGGAAGTCTAAAGACAGGAGGCTGTGGGTTGCAATAAAGCTTCAAAAGAGGGATAGTCTACTGGCTCAAGAGGAAAAACTCCTTATGTAAATGCTGTTGTACATAGTATTCAAAAAAAAAAGTTCAGGCATGTACAAAAATAAAAAGCCTGCAAAGTATGTACAAAGTCAATAAGCAAGCTTGAGTTCCAAAGTCAAATATGTGAGCCTGCAGCAGGATGACTTGACTACACTGGTCTTGCATCCCAGGATAGGTAGCTACACTGGCTACCGTCCATTCTTCTCTTCACCCCCTCCTCTTGAGCTGGTTGCCACTTGAACTTAGAAGGGAATACCCCGCTCCTCGAGGATGGAGTTATTGGATTGGGGAATCATTGGGTTGTCGTACTGGAGAAGTTAGTCTCTTTGTCATTCTAGTTGGGGAGAGCCACCATCACTTACACTGTACGAGTCAGACTCATAGTCGTAAGGGTTTGCGTATGAATTGAGATATTTCTGACCTAGCTATTGAGAGGAGTTGGACAGAGTTTTGGGATTCTCAGGGACTGTTGGATTTCAAATTCGGTTCTCACTAAGGTTCCGCCCGCATTAAAAATTCCAAAGGTCCGACTTAAGCTCCAAACTTTGATTTTGTGAAGCCACGTTTGATGATCAAATAAAATCCAAATTCTTTCTTTTTCTTTTCTTTCTTTTTCTTTTTGCACTTATTGCATAAGTGTTTGCTAGGGACTAGCAAAGGTAAAGTATAGGGGGATGATGAATCCACATTTCATCATCTTTATTCTATCATTTTGGCACCAAAAACCCTAGCAAATACCTGTAAATATCATTAAATATAGCATCTTAGCATTCATGCATGTGCATCTAAATAGTGTATATAAAACTGTAATCAAAGCCAAAATTATAGAATAAATAAAAGAAAAGAAAAAGAATAAAATATTGTAAATATTTTATGACTCAAAACCCCGAGACCTAGGCATCTTGATGAATAGGTCGACCAAGAATAAAGTAGGGGGAGATAAGGGTCAAGTACCTATATTATTTAATTCATTCTTTATTCATTTTGGGACCTATTTTTGGTTCCACTTTTTATACATCAAATAAAGAAACTTTGTACATGAAAGTTGTAGATAATTAAATAAAGAAAAATACAAAATTGATTTCACTGAAAAATAATGTGCAGATAAAAAGTTATGGTCTGAATAAAAATCTAGAATCCCAACTTCCCAGACCCGTATCTCACAAATGAAAACTCCAAATGCATCAAACTCACCTTTAATTGTATATAGAATAAAATAATCTTTTAAATGGCAGCGGTTTCGCATTTGGCGGAGCTACGGTCTGAAAGTTGAGTTTTGGACCCCTATTGTATACTTGTACAGATTAAAATATTCAATTTATTATTTATTCATTATTTTTATATTTTTATAATCTTGTAAATATTACTTATAATAATTATGTACATTAAAATTGGAATAAAAACCTAAAGAAAACTCAAAATAAAAATACTTGTAAATAAAATACATAGATACAATACCTATATACAAACCTATACAATACTTACTTATATTTTATTTAATGTACTAAACAATTCAGAAAAATGAAATAAAAATAGATTTACATGTATAAAAGTATTTTATAATTTTAGAAAATAAGAAATAAAAATAAATAACACTAAAATACACAGAATAAAAATAAAGGCTAAAATATATAGGTATTATACCTATAAAGGGCTAAAAAGTAAACTTGTAAAATCACATCTCATAAAATAAAATTAAAAATCAGAATAAAATACTACATAAAATAATAAATATTTTTTATTTATTAACCTAAATTTAATAATGTCATTTACTAATTTATTTTGAATTTTCAATAATTTCTGCCTGGATTTCTCTGGTTGGTCCACGTGGACCAACCAGGTGCGGTCTAGAGTTGACCTCGGTCAACTCCCTGACCGAGGCCTGCCATTTCTGACACCCAGATTTTTTCCCCGACTTCCCCCAATTTTCAAGCTCGATCCGTTCGTCCTCACGCCTCGATTCCTTCTTGGGACTTCATCCCCGATCACCACTCTCCCACGCCATGTAATCGGATCCAGCCATATCTCCATCATTCGCGCGTGAGTCTGGCTTGAAGGAGACGCCAACATCTTCTACTTAAACGCCCCGCCACCTTCAAGTCCAATTTTGAACCCTCCTTAGCCAGTAATCCTCCTCCCTGTTGTGCTCTTCGTGTTGCTGGAGGTGACAGCTCCGCATCCACACCCTCAGGCGAGTCGAGGAGGCTCTGTAGCGGCTCCACCACCTCCGCCGACCACTGGCGTCGAGGTTCCTCCACCTCAGGTCCCCCACCTTCGAGGTTTGCCCTTTTTCATTTTCTTTTCCTTTCGTTTCACTCCCAGTAGCTTTAGGATCAAAAACCCTCAAAAATATCCAAGTTTCGTCCATCGATTCGCCCCTCCATAGCTCATCGCCGGAGCGCACCTCCGGCTGTCGTCCCCTCACCTTCCACCGACCATCTCCGACCGCCACTACGCCTCCGCGGAGTCCAGGCAGTTTGCCCTAGACCCTCTCAACCCGTTTTGCAGGTCAACACACAGTCAAAGCCCCTGGGGCTCATTTTGGAGCATCGCCGGAGATTCCTGGAGCTCGGAGCTCCGCCACCATTGCGCCACCGCCACAGTGCTTCTCCGACGAAGCTGAGCACCCCAGCACGTACCCTGACCTCCCAGGAGCTCGCAGCTCAATTTTGGAGCCCATCCATCGCCGGAGACCCGAGATCGAGCTCGGGGAAGATCGCCTCGTCGGCGTTCTTCCCTGTTCCTCCATCTCGCTCCTCCACCGTTCGATCGAGCCGCTGCCGCAGTTCTGATCTCCGCCGTTGGATTGCGTCACGCCTCAACCGTCAGATCGTCATCCGAGGATCTAATCTGCACCGTCCATCGCCGAACCGTCATCGTGCATTGTGCGCGCGCCACGTGGATAAGTGAGCGGCCCTCCGCCGTTCAATCGTGCACGAGGAGATAAGGCGTGGGTATTTTGCAGTCACACCCCCGCTAGTTTTGTAATTTTTATTTAGTACTAAAATTTTATTGCGTAGTTTAAATATTTTGTAAACTTTGCGAAAAGGCCCTCGAACTTTCTGTATTTGCAAACAGGTCCTCGGCCACGTCACCTCACGTGACCTGTACACGTGAGGTGCGGGCATTTTGCATAGAGGCCCTCGGTCTTTGGTTTATTTTGTTTCAGTATCAAAACGTTGATATTAAGTGTTATATTTTGAGAAAAATTGCATATGAGCCCTAGGATTTTGGAAAATTACTTTTAAGTCCTCGCCAGGCGCGTGCAAGTCACGCGCCCTGGTGGGAAAATTGCTGTGATACCCCTGCGGGTTTTAGAATTTGTATTTGGTCCTAGAAATTAAATATTCAGTGTTATTTTTGTGCGAAATTGCATATAGGCCCCTAGATGTTCTGATATTTGCATATATACCCCTGCTAGGCCTTTAACTGGTGCTTGCTTGCTCTATTTATTTGAACCATCTTTTTTATTCCAAAAATTCCCAAAAATTGAACTTAAGCTACTGCTAACTTGTACTTTGTCGCCATATTTTTAGTTTTTAATTTTATTGCTTTTTAATATTTATAACAAATAAAAAACATGTTTTTTGCCTACTATCTAGCTTAGAAAATACCAAAAAATAGTAAAATACCTCTAAAAATTCCAAAAAAATTCCCTATGTGTGTTTGAACCTATTTTAGTGTCAGTCCAAAAATCACTAAAGATTGCAAAAGAAAAACCTAAAAAATTAGAAAATACATAAAAACTTCAAAAAATATTTAAAATCAAAGAAAACTCCAAAAATTATAAACTCAGTTTCTGTTTACTCTATATTTTATTACCTTTATTTGAAAAATAGTGTGGAAAAATTTTATGCCATCTGATATTTTTAATTCCCATTTTACTCACAGCCAGTACCTTGTCCACTGTTTTGGTTTATTTTGCTTTTTAAAAATACCAAAAACACTTTGAAAAATACCCAAAAATCACAAAAACAGTAAAAAATTATAAAAATACCAAAAACTTTTTATTTTTGAATTTTTGGTTATTTTTGTACATTTTTATAAATACTTTATCTTGTTTTTTATTACATTGTCTTTATATTCCAATTTTAAAAAAAATTATAAAATATAAAATCAGAAAATTAAAAACCAAAATACACTATTAAAAAAATTTTAAAAAAAATTAAACCCACAAAAATCTTTGCTTGTTTGCTTAGTGTAGACACCACACACTTTTACTCACACTCATTTGATTGTTCTACCCTGTTTGCTCCCTATGTTCGAACTCTCTGCATACTTGCCTTATACATATTTTGTGCAGAGTTAAAAATAAATTTTAACTCCACATTTATTTCTATTTCTTTGATCTATAGTGTGGGTTAATTGTTGATTAAATTCAGGATTTTGTAGTGGTCACGACACCGACTGTTGACTCGTCTTGTGAGTCAATACGACTGCTCTCCATTTTGCATTTATCAGGTATCATCGGCGATTAGCTTCTCGCACTTCAGAGGTGGTCCCATAACACTTTGCTCTACCCCTAAGCGTTCGGACTCATTGGTTTGGAAATCCCATATTAAGGATTTCAAATCACTTCTACCCGTGCTCCATAAAAAACTCGGAGATGGTACTCACTCTTCATTGTGGAAGGACCAATTAGGAGGCTCCCCTACACTAGAACAGTCTTATCCGCTCATCATGCCATACATCAAGAATCGCTTTGTATCTGTAAAGAAGGGTCTAAACTCGTGGCTAGCAAGATTTAACTGGTTTAAAGCCCTACAAAATAAACTACCTTCAGCACTCTCGCATGAAGGAGTTAGATTGAAGGAGACACTGACAAATGTATTCCACAATCTACACAGGGACGAAACAGACACAACAATATTCCCCACCATCTCACCAAATAAAAGAGATTCCACAACAAAACAATTATACTACCTCATTACAGACGGGGGTAGCAGATCATTAGTCTATTCATTATTTTGAAAATGGCCTCTGGAACCAAGAGCCTACTATTTCATATGGATGTTGGTGCATAATAAGATTACAACATAAGACTCTTTCGAAAGATGGAAAATACCTTGGGTAAACAGGTGCTACCTATGCAACAATGGGCTAGAAAACTATACACACCTTTTTAATGAATGTAAAACAATCAGAGATATATTTCTCTTATGTGACCTGGAACCAAACTTCAATGAACTACTTAACATACTGTATATGAACCACACCTTAGACCTCACGGATAAAAAGGGTAGAATTCTATGTTTTAAAATTACGGTTTGGTGGCAACTTTGGAAGAGTCGATGCAGACTCATCTTTGAAGAAATACCTATAGACAAACGTAAATTACTCTTGGAAGCATGCATCATCTGCGAGACAAGGATGGGTACGCAAGAAGGAGATATATGGTCCAGGATAACATCTCCGGGACAAGAATAACTATTAACTTTACTCCACTTCTACTACTAGATGTTTATATTCATCTCCTGATAGCTTTATGAACTAACACTGTATAACTTTCTGATAGCTGTGATATTGTCCAGCTAAAGATAGCTCAACGATGACACCAGGAACCCGTTCCTCCAAGCGCACCTAGTGGAAGTTGACATGAGGCCAATTGTCATGATGGTGGCGCTATGCTGAGGACTGCAGCATAAGGATGGTTCTTTTGGACTGTTGTCATTCTACTTATCGCTCTCGTATGTCTAGTTTTTTTGATCCCTCGAACTTTATCTTATGGATGTATTTTGTTGCGAATGGGGGCATTATGTATTCCCCCTCTTTATGTCTGGGCCTGTACTAAAGTCTAACTCTATCCGTTGCTTTATGATGAATGACTTTGAATCGTTTTATCGAAAAAAAAATCGAATTCTCAAGTTTGATTCTGTAGCCAGCAAAACATGAATATTTTTATCATGACTCCTAATTCGTGGATAGAGATACCGCGGGTAAGGAACTCCTAATCGAATTGGAACTCTTCATGGAATTGGAACGCATAATCAAATTGGGACTTCTTATCGAATTAAGGTTCTCAATTGAATCGAGACTCCCAATCGAACGAGGACTTTTTGTATGACAATCACAAATACTTGGAAATAGAAGCATGAAGATTATGTATTGCATGTACAATGACTTGATATCAAACAAAATCTATTATCAAGGACAATAACTACTTGAGCTATTTGATCGAGTTGGATATTAAATCGCATCACCAATTAATCTGATCTCTTTTGGATCAATATCCAATTCTTTGGATCTAGATTTAGATTGATGAACCATGACTTGATCATATTAAACCTCATTAATCTGATCTCTAAGTGGAATCACTAAAGTCTATATGTTCATCATTCTCTTGGAATGGAAGAATAATGGTATAAAATATATTATAACTGCATCAACCTCAAGTATTCTGATTATGTACGCTTCCTACGTACTGAAAGATCTAGATAAACTGAAGTATATGTTCCTATATTCCCCTATCTTCCTGCAGTATCAAGCAAAAAATTCTCAATTCACTATTGAGGGTGACGATGTCAATTATACACTTTCCAAAAGCGTATGTTAATATTTTTGAATTCATATCTTGTTTCCTAAATACAATACATGCAGGAAGAATTCACTATTACCCTAATATCTCATGAACGAGCTTTTGTTATCCATTTATTTGGAGTATAAACATGTATGATTCCTTTTAGAGATCATACATCTCATGTATCCTTGCACGCACACTAGCTCATCTGTATATAGACCTTGTTAGATCATCAACTTATTGGTCTGCCAAATGTAAATACTTATACGTATAAATGCATATCTATTTGCGATCAGATGATGTGTGCCTTTCTAGTGACAATGTATGATATGTGTCTCAGTATCTTGATCTCGTCAAGTTAACTCCTTACCCTATTTTTGTGTGTCAGACGAACATTAGTCTTTAGATAAGATTATCATCTCCTCTAAGATCGGAGATCCTATTTAGATAATCATTACATGATGTTAAATGTATCCTCATTCTAAATCCTAAGATCAAATACTACGCATCATCCTATATTCTCCAGCTCTTTAGGACATTGGTTGTATGACTCTCAAAATGGCCATGTTGTGCATTCCTTAAAAGCTACCTAATCAGTAATGCAACCATAACTGCAGTTTATTTCAAATACATAATGTTGTAATGCATTCGTACTTATTGCTAAATGTCCAGTCAAGTACTTACATGTTTAATAACCACCAATGCCATTCGTAATTATCATCGTGTAGCTGACATTCAACATCATGAATGGTGTTTTGGAAGAGGGAGGCCAAAGGCTAATAAGAGGAATGCCAATTTTCAATATCCATAGGTTTGTAGGAGCAAAATAGCATTGGAATCAGGAAGTCAAGTTATTCCTAGTTAGATTTCACATGTTAGGTCAAATCCTTAATTTTTGAGTATGTGTCTAGAGATGGGTAATTGGATCATCCATGGTCCAATTACCACATCTACAGGTTTAGTCCCACATCATATCAGTGGGACCCGATTGTTATGGTGGAGATATATAAGAAGCTCCACACCCATTGCAATAGCTGAGAGAGATCAATAGAAACATCAGACTGTTGAGGCAGTTCTCCCACGGTTTTCATTCCACTGCTTTATGGAGTAGGGTTCCATTTAAATCTCAATGTTCTTCCATGTTTATATTTATTTATCTTTGATATGCTTCCACATTCATTGTTTTTTCCATGGTATCAGAGCTAATTCTGTTTATGGTGATTTATTATTGAAGATTTTATAATTATGTTCATGTTCATGATTGGTTCATTGAAGATAATCTAGGGTTTTCGATGAAACCCTAAATCTTGTATGATGGGGAGACCACTCCATGGAGAGGGTTTCTCTATCGAAACCCTAAATTTCTCACGGCAATGATGGTTACAGTTCATTCATCGGAACCCTAGATTTGAGGCACAATCCATGTGCCTCCATTTCCATGCATTCACCTCCATCTCCAAATCTTGAAGAAAAAGAAGTTATGTCACCCCATCTGTGTTCTTTCTACATCGTGCACGATATTATGAAGATCCATTCAAGTTCTAATTCTAGGATTTCTTCTGATTAAAACCCTAATTCTATATGGTGTCCAGACATTTAGCGGTGCAGGAGGCATTGCCAACCCTCGTGATGCATCTCCAAGCCAACTTGTGTCGCTCGCTCCTCCAAACACACTTGTTGAGCACCTCCAGGCGATATTCACTCCACCGCACATGCCTCCAGTTACACGTATGCAGTGGTACCTCCCCGATAAAACCTTATGCTCACACAAGATCCAGATCTCTAGTTCCAAGGCCTTCTAGTTTTACAATCTTCAAATGCATATCCCTCCAGTTAATGGCACCCTAAGCACGAAGCCCCTCCACTCACATGATCACCTATAGAGTCCCTGAACTGAGGGGGGCAACACCTCCCAAGCGATCGCTCAGTGTTGTTGCAGCCCGACGTAATCATGTGCACCTCCAAGCGTCGCCTCGGTACTACCTTTGTGCGTTAATCGTGGCTAGTGGCATGGGTTTGAGAAAACTCTATCGTGAAGAAGATGGGTTCCCATCGAAGAGGGAACCCTAAGTAGAAAGTGGGTGCGCCAATCGAGAATTTGCATTGGGCATTTGATCCTAACGTTGAGTTATTTCTATTATTTTACAAAAAAGGAAAGGTTGCTTCTATTATGGGTCCATGTGGGCCATTTTTGTATGTTTTTTTAAGGCGGGAGGGTTTAGGGCCCAAGTGGATCGAAGTCAGACCCAAAAAGACCTGAATTTTTTTAGGTAGAGGTTGTTGATGAATACGAGATATGACAAAAGGCCAAAATGTTTTTGAGGTATATTGGCATTCTCAATCTTCTGATTTAACACCAGTTAAAATATGACATTTGATGAGCGTAAAATCTGCCTCTTTAATATAATCGTGTTATCGTAAAACATGAGGCATATTTCGATCAGCAAAAATCACAATCTTTGAATATGTGGAGATTATTTTACTTTTCAAGTTTACCAAGGTCGAACTCAGGGACACAAACCTCTTTAATATATTTATCAAATTTTATCGTTAATGTGCGATTATTTTCTCAATTTTAGGTCTTCATGAAAATGCACGATAATGCAAGAAAAATAATGTAAACACAATAAAGGAAAATGATGCATGTATTTTTATTTGATTTTTCAATGCAATTATAAGATATAAAATATGCATGATGTGATGCAAGTCAAAAGATACATATATGCGCTATAAAACATTAAGTTAATGAGCACAAATTATGGTTCGAACTCAGAGTCAAATTGAGCATCAAAATTAAGAGCAAACATCTAGTAATGGCAAAGATTTAAGGATCAATAGACACTATATACATCAAAAATTCATCATATTTCAATTAGTGCCAAATCATTAATTTAAACATGCCATTAGATAGAGAATTAAATTTTCAACAAAATGACTATGAAATCATGCAATTTGGATCTAAGATGCTCAAACTATGAAAGAAACAATGCAGGGGCAAAAATGAAATAAAAATGTGGGGAAATAAAGGACAAATAATTACAAATAAGTCCCTAGAAGGACCTATTTGCAATAACCAAAATTCAAAGGGGTCCCTATGAAATTTTTCCTAAAATGCGGGGCTCTTTTTGCAAATTCCGGAATCTGGTTGGGCCTTGATGCAAATTTCACCAGGTACGTACGTGAGGCACGTGCCTAGGGACCTTGTTGTAATTCTAGAAAATGTTCGAGGTGTTCCTACAAATTACCTAGCATGCACGTGACATGCACATGAGGGCTAGGCTCAAAGGGTAGAGCAGGCTCGGGAATGATGTGGCATGCACTGGTGGCTCGGGGAATGGCTTAGATGACCTGAGCCTCTTCGCTTCAGTGTCGGCGACGTGGCTCCATCAGGGTCGTTGGATGGCCACCATGAGGCGCCATCCAACGGTGCATGTGCTTCTCGTCCGTTGGGGGAGAGGCGGCGTAAACGAGGCTACGGCGAGCTCGCCAAAGCTCCTATGTGCTCCTTTGCGGTCATGGTTAGTCCATGATCCCCAGTGGTCCTCTGGCAAGGATCGTCGACGGGAGGGGAAGCTCCTCTGATGCAATGTCCCTTAGGTCAGCTAGCACACTACCGAGGTCCAGCCAAGACTGCTGAATCCAGACGGTAAAGCTGCTGTTCTGATTACCTTGACGAAGGTCTAATTGGAATCGCGGGGCTACTCACCGATGGGGTTTCCAATGACTTGTAGAATGACGTCGAATCTCGGAACCTGTAGGCCTCGACTGAGGGTAAACACAAAGGGGGAATGGAGATGATGGAGGTCTTTAGAAGAAGGAGAAGATGGGGACCCGTGTGACTCTGATCTTTGCAAGAGCAGAGAATGATCGAAGGTGGAGAGATATGACAGAGAAGAAGAAATGATGTCGGAGTTTGTGGTGGGGTTTCAGTTCGTAGCAAAGAGAAATTAGGGAAGAAAGATTGTAGTAGAGGATGAACAAGAACAATAAAGGAAGAATTAAAAGGGAGTAAGGAGAAGTAAGAAGGGTATTACCTGGAGTGTGGAGTCTCGCTGGAGGTAGAGCTACAATGCATGGCTCAGATCTTCGCCTCAGCTATTGGCTAGTGTGGTGAGGCTCAGCAACTCGCGTGAGGTAAAGCTGCGTCATGGGCGGTGGTCCCATGGATCTCACTTGATCAAGTCACCTCATTGTCGCCATCAACCGCAAGCACTCGTTGTCACCGACGCTCGTGTGAAGCTAGAGGTGGTTCTCTCGATGGTGGCGGAGTGTCTTGATGGTGGCGGAGAAGGGGGGTTTGTCGAGCGGTCGTTAGGATTTGTGGTGGCCTCGAGGTTCGGTTAGGGTTAAGTGGAGAGTGGAGGCAATGGGGACGAATCTTATGCAGGGGATTGACGCGGATGTAGAGAGATTCGGCCGACATTGGCCTTAGTCGAGGAGTGTGGAGGTGGTGACTTGGCCGAGAAGATCGGGAGGAAGGAGATGGGGTTCTCGATCGTCTGATCGACGGAGATCGAACAGCTGAGAGAATTCCACATGGGTAAAAGGAAGAAAAATAAAATAAAATAAAATAAAATAAAATAAAAAATAAGAGGAGAATTACGGGGACCATTAGATCTCACCTATATCCAACGATCCAAGCTGGATGCGGGTGAACTCAAGTGCAGGATGTGTGGCAGCTCCAGGAGCTGCCACGTGTCGCCTCCACAAAATCCAGAAAATAAAATCAAAAAATCAAATAAAATAGAAAACGACCTCAAATAAAAAACATTTTTATAGAAGTGGTTGGTCTCGATGAGATCTACAACTTTCATGAAGAGATCAAGATCAAAGATGCCATTTGTATGTACTACTTTTTGGGTGGTATTTTTTGTATATAAAATACCATATTTTATCTTTTATCTTTTATACTTTTTTTATGATTTTTAACTAAATAAAAGTTTGAAATAAAATAAAATAAAATAATAATATTAAACATTAATTTATTTTATGGGAGTTTTAGTAACTGATAAAATAGATGAATAAAATAAAAGAGGCTTGTCTACATATTCCATATACATACTTAGAATATTGTATTTTCTTTGACTTTTGAATCATTTTAGATTTTTATTTTTGCACACTTTATTAAAACATAAATCAAATAAAATAAATGAAAAAGAAACAACATAAAAAGAGTCAATTCTGTACATGAAATGATACGTCAAAATTAGCAAATATGTGCAATACACAATGTGATCCAAAATCCAAATTTCACATATTCTGATTCTTTTGAACTTGGTCTTGGTTTGAAGGTGTTTGAATGTACATCAATTCAAAAGTGAGCCTCCTATTTGAAGCTTGGTCATTATAGGCAAGTCTTCTCTATGCGTAGACCATTGTGGTTACGAAATTGAGATTTTTAAATTTTTGCACTGCTTTTATTTTAGGACCCATTTTCAATATTTTTGGCTCATTTATTCAGGGTAATTTTTTTTCTTTTTTCCTTTTTGTTGGGTACAAGAGTGAGTAACCATGTAATTGGTTCCATTGGCCCCCACCTCGACTGAACGACCAACACTAACAAACTATCCCTCATCCGAAGCTTTATTTCAACATGTTACTCTGATCTTTAGATTTCCATGCTACTAAAAAATTGCACAGTCTTCCAACACCCCGTTTGAGTTGAGTTAAGTGTGTATTGCCAAAGTCCATTTTAGTTCACTATCTAAAAGTTGTACTTAGATTACGTGATCAACTTAGACACTAAGAGTCAAAGGCTAGACATTATCTTGTGGAACTCGGAGAATTAAGTCTAGGACATGAGGATTCTAAAATCTTACTTCTTAGTGAAGTTCATCTGAAAATTAAGTGGATTAAGGTCAAGTTAAGTCCATTCTCTGTTTTTACTCACGGCTCGGTTTAGAACCCAGTGACTTTGCAACATTACATATGTATGATATGCTGAATAAAATGCAGATGCATGAAATGCAAGAAAATTATTTGGTTTATTTTTGTTTTGTTGGTTTTGTTGTGTTTTGTTTATTGTTTGAAAAGAGAAAGCCATTTTTTTGAAAATTTATATACATCAAATTTTTATAATAATTTAACAACAACAGTTTTACTTACACAGATTTTATAGATTTATACAAAATTATACATATTCTATAAATTTTACAGCTTGTATACAATGTACATATTATATAATTTTTACAAAATTTTTACAATTTTTAATAGGGTTATACAAAGTTTACACATATTTCAATATTGCACGAATTTTACAAATTTTACAAGTGATTACCCATACCCTATATTTTATTGAATATTATATATAAAAAGTATGTGAACGTACGAGTTATAGATAAAGTGTATATATATAATATATATGACACTCCCATATATTTAGCTCTTGTTATGTCCTCAGAGCATGGATAGAAACAAGATATAACTCGAACTAAATGTAGTGGTGCAAAGAATAGGAGTATAGAAGTCGGTCGCCCCCTATACTTAGGCTCTGGGTGGTCAAGGGCAAGATAAAATGAAGATAGATATGGTACATATATACTACGGGCATTGACCATGTATACTTGGACTCAAATCAACCTAAGCAAGGAAAAGAAGTCAAGGGAGGGACCGATATGAATGGGTGGGGATTATACAAAAGAAAGAAAACGAAACGAGAAAGAAGAACTATTTACAGATGACTCGGATGTGGAGATGTGGAAGTATGGAGTGAGGTGTCATGTGTGTCTTGAGGGTAGATCATCAGAGTTGGGGACACACATGAAAGAGATCTCTTCTACGTCGGCTAGCTGCTCATCTGATTCCATAAAGTGATTTAGTAGTTACCTGTTCACGAGGAATGATCGTGCATCATCTGTGAGATTAGAAAACTCTACAATGTCATTACTACTCTAACAATGAAGAGCCCCATCCTTTGGATTTCAACTTACCCTAGAAGATCTTCAACTTGACATTAAATAACCATACCTTCTACATGGGACAAAAATCTTGCGCCTGATGTGTTGATCGTGCCAATGCTTGACTATATCCTTATATATCATGTTGTTATCATATGCCCAGTTTTTGATCTCTATGAGCTCGTTCAGATTCATTTATCCCTATTGTTGGCCCCAATGATTGTTCTAATTCACTTTCCTTATTACTCATTTGGATGTGTAAACTAACTCAGCGGGAAAATGGCACGGCTTCCCGAAAATCATTCTGAATGGGAAGGTTCTAAGAGGGTTTGATTCTTTTGACCATGGTCTTGATTTGTAGGTATTTGAATGTCATTATTCAAAAGTGAGTATGAGTTCATAGGAGATTGTATGTGAGAGATATTTGACTTTACAGCTTTTTGATCTCAAACTATAGTTTGATTTTATTTAATATATATACATGTTATGATTGTTTTTGATATTTTTCATTTGTTAATGTTAGATATTTACACAATTGAGTTGATTTTATTTGATTTAGAGTTAGTATAAATTAACTAAAATGTGAAAAGTTAGGTGAAAAATACAGGTGAGATTATACATAAGTTTTGGCTCCTTATGAATGCAAATATGAACGATAAAATATGCATCTTATTTACATATGCATGAATGATAATAATGCACCACTAATGCTTAAATGTACATAATTACTTGGGGACAAAGCTCTGTTTTCAGCTAATAAAGTGATGAATCATATATTCATGAACATCCCTAAAGAACTGGACCTGCATATTGTTTGAAGTCATAAAATGGCACATAATATTTCCACTAGATATTTTGCCATACTACTTGAAAACGTAAGTCCACACCAAGTGACCTCATTCATGCACATTGTTTGTGTTTTCTCATATTTCATGAGCTTCTCCACCAAAATCTGGATAGCTTCTAGAAGGCCGGCATTTGTACCAAGATTGTGCTTGTATTGCTACTTGGGATCGAAGTAATAAACTGGACACAAGTTTGCATAACTCTCACATTTTAATCTAGCGAAAGTAATGTAAAAAAATAAAGAATAGATTTTCTCCATACCAGCCTTGTGAAAAGGATGCGAGAGCATCATGGACCAACGTTCGTCTATGATGTCCAACCATGCCTTGTGTCCTTTCCCAATTGTTTATCTGACCTTCTCTCATGCAGCGCATTGCCTCACAAACCACTCCCATGGCCGGCTTTTGTCGCCATTCATGATCCGCAATGTAGACACAACCGGATCCATTATCTTTGTGACTCTTGTCACATCATCCTAAAAGTAAAGATCATTGATCAGTGTCTCCACTTCCTCCCATCTTCTGTCCGAGCTTCGGGTATCTCGAACCATTCACCTTGGTAACACGTGGTTTTCAATCCTGTCTTGTGTTGTTTAAGATTTTGCAAACCTATAAAATTGGTTGCAAAGTGTGTAATGCCAAGCCTCACCAGTTCACCATTGTACATCTGCCTCATCAAAGCAAGCACTAATGGAATGGTTGTAAATGAATGTGATGATTGTCCGAGCTTGCTCAACCACCTTGACACTAGCTTCCTCTTGTTGAAGTCCTTCAAGATCAAATTAATGCAATGTGCATCACACAATGATCAAAAAATGATATAGCTGCTAGAAGCCATTATTGTTTCACTGGCTTTCTTAAAGTTGCTCCCAATTCTGTGACAATCTAGACAATGTTCTCCTTTACAACATACTTGATGATATCCTTCAGCAACCTCAATAGATACTTGTAGTCCTTCACGTGAACGGATGCACCAACGGAATTCAAAAAAATCATTTTCCCATTGCAGTAAATGAGGAAGTTGATGATCTGCTTCCGTGTGTAGCTCATCCAACCATTGCACATCAATGTTACCTACGTGTGTTCAAAATATTAGGGTCAAATGAGGACCTGAGCCGATGATTTTGACCCTAATTTCAAGGGTACCCATGAAAAATATTCGGGTTGGGTACCCGTCGCGCTAAAGTTAAGTGGTCTGGTGGAAACCCCGTTGGGTGGACTGGGTACCCGATCGAGTATAATCCCACTTCGAAGCCTCCCTTCATTCATGGATAGGTTTGCTTCCAGTGCCTCATGACAATACTTTATTGTAATACTTAATCTCGGGTAGTATCGCCAGTCCCACGGATGATGCTTCAGCTACAAAAGAACAAGGCCAATCTCTGAAGGTCTAAATGTGTTGGCGATTATTCTCTCATTGTACTAGTAGTAGTGGAGATAGTCGGTCCCTCTGTGAAACTTGAGCTCCTTGAAAAAACTTTCGTTGTCCATCACATCGAGCGCGTTGAACACATCAAAACCTTCCTGCTTCGCAACCACGAGCTCATCGTTGATGAGCTGCACGAGGGGCGTGTCCACAACAATGTAGTAGTAAGAATAAGCAGTCTTGATGGTCAAATGGTTTGAGTTTTCCAAAATGGTGGTATCAATGGTAAAGAAGCTGTAGAATTCTGTGATCTAGCGCGTGTCAGGATGCTCAACCGTAAATCTCTCCTCCATGACCTCCCTGGGAAAGAGCCAGTGCCTCACCTGTCTTTGTCGAGACACGGGGCCACAATGAACCATGCCAAGTACTCTCCAAGCATCCGTGTCACCGCAGGCACGTCTTGTGGCTCCATTTCTCGGAACCCGATGAGGGTGATGGTCTTGATTGGTAGCTTCTCGAGCTCGACGCACATGTCTATGGTCATCCCATGAGGGGAGGATGAAGAAGCCGACTTCGACGAGCTTCTTGGGGTTGAGGGAATGGTGCCACGCATCTAACGCGTGGCGACGGAGGTTGGCAACATCTGTGTACACGATCTGTCGTGCACCCTCGAGTCAATCCCTCCTGGTGACCTCTTCCATCATGATAGGAGTGATTCGTCGAGATCCTTGCAGACGCAAAACAAGTTGATTTCGACTGTGGGGACAATGGCGTCGCCTACACAGATGTAGGCAGGGACAACGGTGACGGAGGCAACGAGCTTATCATTGGTGTCGCGAAGCAGGCCTACTTAGCAGGAACGGAAGGAGGAAGGAGGGCCCAGTGAAAGGAATCCATGGAGTAGTTGAGGTGGAACATGTCATCATCATCCTCAATGTAGTTGTTGGAGAGGAATGACTGGATGCCGGAGAGGACGGAGTCGTCGTAGAGGTCACAGGTGACCCAGTGCAAGTAAGATGGAAGGTTGCAAGGGACCGAGGATGGAGGGTTGGGTTCTTCCGTGCTGAGGTCGCTGAAGTGGTGGTTGGAGATGTTGCTGTCATTGTCCACCATGGTATGCCGAGACTTTGGGTGCGGAAGATCGACAGAGTGATGCCACTTAAGGTGAGATAAGTTAATTCTATTTTTGGTGAGGAAGAACGGGTATAATCCCACTTTAAAACCCCCTTTGTTCATGGATTAGTTAATTGATATAGTTTTTGCAGTGTTTTTGACATTATTGAGTGTTTTTCAGTGATTCCACGGGTACCCGATGGTACCCACTACTCATTCAAATAATTTGGGTACCCGCTAGCATTAGATACCCATTGAAATGGGTCGGGTCGGCCCGTTGAACCAGTACTGATGGGTCGGGGCAGGTCATGATTGAATGGATCGGGTACCTGTCTCATGAACACCCCTAACTATCATCCAGTACTATGTCCATCTCCTCCTCAGCTCAGAGAAGTACACATTCATATCCTCCTTCTCCATGTCAAGGGACTTGTCCATTATCTCGCAAGATGTGGAAGCCTTCACTCTCGTTCCCACGACGACAATCTCGTCGATGGCATGTTGCAAAAATGATCCATTAGCAACATTCGTCAGAATGCTTTCCCTAAAAAAGAGCTTGCTCATGGCCTTGCCCCCTCTTTCCCTAGCATTTTTAAACATGCCATTCAATATCTTACCCTGGACCCATGCTTGGCTTGTATTGCATGGATCCGCTCCTCGTCAAGAAGGGCTCAACTCCCTTCCCCTTATGTTTTTGGTGGGTGGTAATGGTACACCTCCAGAACCACTACCACTACCACCTAACAACATAGAAGCCACCTCATGCACCATTGAGTTCTCGCCTCTCAAACTCGCTCCTCAAAGATTCATGTATTGCTCTCTTGTATGCCATCCTCTCAGATGCAGTAATAAATATCAATGGGGTAGACAAAATCATCATCATCTGAATCAGAGAGGACGTTGAACTCTTTCTCGAACATGAACTCGAATTATTCATCCCTTCTTGACCTCTCTATATCATTGTCATTCTTCCCATCCAAATTAGCCTTCACCAAGTCCCTCACATCTTTGGGACAACGCGCGCGCACTTGACAATATTCTTGATACAAAAATCACATACGATACACAAAACTCAAAAATCAATTATAAAAATAAGGTTTAATTCACAGAATTAAAAACTATTGATTTTTAATTAACAAAAATGTTCTTAAAATCGTGTTTTCTATGTGTAAAATATGAGATCCGAGTTTCTCCTTTCAAAACTCAATTTGATTCCACAATAAAACTCAAAAACCTCACATTTATTCTCCCTATATGTCATAAAATAGTCCAAATCTTCAAAAAAACTCAAGAATATGCAATACCCAAAGCAGATGAACAAAAATCCTAAAAATTCACTCATACATCAATTTATTGAAGAGATTGGAGTAGCATACCTCAAAGAAGGAAGGAAAGGTTTGGAGAGACTTCAAAGAAGCTTTCTACTGCAGTTCCGACCAAATGAGGGCAAATCTCACCCAAATTTCGCCCGCATCACCCATTTGGAGAAAAACAACTATTGCAAGATCCCATTATCGGCGATATATCGCCTACACGTGATAGATCGCCGGTATATGGATCATATCGTCCAATATCAGGGAAATCGAAAGCATGGCTAATATTGAAAGCCCCAGCCCATTGCTGATATATCACGATATTTCAAACCCTGGTAGTTTATTAGTAGGTCTTCTGCCTACAAGACTATAGTATATATACCACAAATTACCATCCCCTTAAAGAAACAGATCAAAGACAAGCCTTTATCTACCAAACAAAACTTCATCAGCATCTCTTACGTTCCTCAATAGCCGCTCGCAGACGTCTTGTCACACTGCCACTGGCTTCTAAATGATAGAGACAAAGTTGTATACTAATAAATTGTGCGACGATTTTTATCAACAGGCCATGTGAAACTATTTCCAAAATGTCAAAGTTTTGCAGGCTCAAATTACTACAGCCTACAGGCAACATCAAAACAACCTACTGATGGAAGCTTGAAGCTAATAAGCATCAAAACTAGAATCTGAAAAGTTCAAACAACTGTTATTTTCATTGTCAGGTCTTCTTCGCTGCATTGAATCAGGACTTCTTCGCTGCAAAATCAAACTTAATGTTTGCATATATGGGGTGCAACACATGGCCGTCCTTGGGGTCAACATGCACATATTTCCGGCCACTGAGTTTATGGCGCTCGAACCGGACATTTCCCTCCTTGAGGGCATAAAGAGTATGGTCCTTGCCAATTCCTACATAGTCCCCTGGGTGGAAACGAGTGCCACGCTGCCGGACAATGATGTTACCAGGTATAACTCTCTGCAACGAATAGAGGAAAGGATTAGGTGGAACATAGTTGAGAATCTCCATAGCAAAAATATTATGAAAAGAATGTGGATTTATACAAACAAAAACAAGATGATTCTGGTGAAATCATGTTCCCGTCAAGAGATGCAGGATCTAGGCAGACAATTTTAAGTAGCCGTTATACCCTTCCGGTTCATAAATAGAAAAATTGATGGCTCGGTAGAGGGAGAACCCAATTCCTATAAAACAAAACACATTACAGGGTTTGGAAGACCTCAACAAGCTAGCGCGACATGCTGACGACATCCGCACTTCATCCACAAAATAAGATCACAAATTGTGGCTTCCTTCTTTAACAGTTGCATAATTGCCATTTGACTCATAGAACAAGATATTTGATACCCTAGATACTGTGAAGGCTAATTTTATGTAAGACTGCCTCAACAGTAGGACAAGTTTCAATAAGATCTCCATTATATACAAGCGCACAACTTTTTGTTCCTGAAGTTGCCCTTTTTGTAATTGTTTGGCACTACTTACTTCCCCCACTCCCCAAAAACAAAGAAAACCTATGGTCAATATAAAAGGAGCTTTGACTAAATTATTCCAGTGCGGTGGCATTGATCTCTCCTCTTCCTGGCCTGTATGTCCAGACATTTTTAAGTAGTCGGCTATACCTTCCGGTTTCATATATAGAAAAAGAGATGCCAGATAGAATTGATGGCTCGGTAGAGAGAGAACCCAATTCTAGAATTGATGGCTCGGTAGAGAGAGAACACAATTCCTATAAATTAAAACGCTTTACAGGGTTTGGCAGACCTCAATAAGCTAGTGCGACATGTTGATGACATCCGCACTTTATCCACAAAACGAGATCACAAATTGTGGCTTCCTTCTGTAACAGTTACATAATTGCCATTTGACTTGTAGAACAAGATAATTGATACCCTAGATACTGTGGAGGCTAATTTTATGCAAGACTGCCTCAACAGTTGGACAAGTTTCAACTTTCAAATAAGATCTTCATTATACACAGGTGCAATTTTTTGTTCCTGAAGTTGCCATTTTTGTAGTTGTTTTTTTTTTGAGTCAAAAAACGGGGGAGCCCACCCGAGGCGGGAGTCACCACACCAAAGCATTCATTAATAGAACATAGGGTACATCAGTTGGATAACCAGAAATTGTACAAAGCATTGCAGTGGGCAACAAATTTTCAAAGTAAAAACGTTGCCCCTTGAAAATTGTATCATTCCTACCAAGCCAAATAGCCCAAAGAGCTGCAAGAGGCTTGGAAACATCATCGGAAGACCCAAGACCGACCCCACGGATCGACGTCCAAAACTGTTCCGCATCGGCTGCCCGGACCCACGGAAGCCCCAAAGCCTCCCAAACCTTCGCCGAAGACCTGCACCCAAAGAAGATGTGATCTGCATCCTCCAACTCGTCCTCGCATCTGTCACACTTTAGATCCATCCCACCCAACAGTCTGCCTCTTCTCACTTTGTCACAAATACGACCTCTCCTCATACACCACAGGAAGACCTTAACCCGGGAAGGAATCTTAGCTGCCCAAATCACCTTCACGTCAGCACACAGATCTTCATCTCGAACCACCGAACCAGCACTAACCTTCCGATAGGCTGCCTTCACAGAGAACTTACCATCAGTCCACTCAAAACGGTCCGGGTTTCCCGACAACTCCCCGGCAGGGGGAATCTCAGGCAGCATCCGCAAAAGCTCCTCCATCCTCTGATCCGAGAGATCCGCCAGGAACCTCGGCAAACCACTCCCCGGAATCGACGACATCCGCCACCCGCACCCCCCTATCCACGGCCAAAGCCATCAAGCGAGGAAAGCGGAATGCCAAGGCCCCATCCCCCGTCCAGTCATCCAGCCAAAAACGGAATCGGAGACCATCCCCCAGAACCGGCCTAAGAAGCGGCCGGAGGCCCGGAAGCACCGCACGGATCCCACTCCACAAGGAAGACTCATGACACTTCCTCACTGCCACCAATTCCCCAGTAACACCATAAATCTTTCTCAGCAACTATAAGACCGGCGAGTCGGACGAGCCCCAAATGCGCACCACCCATTTTGCTAACAAGGCTTTGTTCATAGATTCCATGTCCCTGACTCCAAGACCTCCCTCCTCTACCGGCACAGCCAAATCCTTCCAGTCCACCAGGTGCAACCCCCTCTTTGGTCTTCCATCTGACCAGAAAAAGGATCTCATCAAAATCTCAATCTTCCTTCTAACACCAACAGGCATCAATCTCGTCGAGAAGAAAAATTTTGGGATGGCCGAGAGGACATGCTTCAGCAAAGTAAGCTTCCCACCCTTGGACAGAGTGACAGCCTTCCAACCCACCAACCTCTCCTCCATTCTACGCAGCACACAATCCCAGTCTGACTTCCTCAGCCTGCCCTCAACCAGGGGTAATCCCAGATATGTTATCGGGAGTCTCCCCAGGGGGCACCCTGCCCACTCCGCCAGCCCAAAGCTCTCCTCGCCACCCATCCCCATTGGAACAAGAACCGACTTCTGTCTGTTAATCTGCAAGCCAGAGAGGCACCCAAACACATCCACCAGCACCTCTATCCCTCCCAGGAAAATTAGCGTGTCATCCGCATATTGCAACACCGGGACAGAAATGTCCCCCAATCTGAAGCCCTCGCACCAGTATTCTTCCACCACCCTTTGAAACAAAACTGCAAAACAATCTGCAACCAACATAAAGAGCAGGGGAGCAAGGGGGCAGCCCTGACGCACCCCCCTCTACGACTGAAACCATCCCCCCTCAGGCCTCACATTAACCAACACCGAGCAGGAGCTAGTGGTGACACATCTCTTAACCCAAGCAATCCATTCATCTGGGAAACCCCTTTTCTGCAGAGCTATCCAAAGGAATCTCCAACTGACACAGTCGTAGGCCTTTGCGTAGTCAATCTTCCAAACTGACCTTTTTTTGTGACCTCTTCCACTCACGACAGATCTCCGAAGAAGTCACGATTCCATCCGCCATACACCGACCCAGAATGAAGGCGGATTGGGCCGGTAAGACCACAGAGGGCAAGACGCCTCTAAGTCTGCTCGCCAACACCTTGGCAACAATGAGATAGATTCCATTGGAGATAGAAATCGGCCTGTAGTCCCCAACCCCAACTGGGTTCTCTTTCTTCGGCAGCAAAAAAATCAAAACCTTGTTAACTTTCTCAAAACCCATGCTGCCCCTCCTGAATTCAGACAGAACCTCCAAGATGTCACCCTTCAGCAGATCCCAGAACTCTCTGTAAAAGGATACAGAGAAACCATCCGGTCCAGGCGCCCCGTCCGCATTCAGCTCCTAAACCTCCCTGCGCACCTCAACCTCCGTAAAATCAGCCACTAATGAATAAGCGTGGGCTTCACTCAAGGACCTCGTCCCCCGACCCGACCAACCCTAGCCATTCTCCACCGGCACCCTCCTTTAAGCCCTGACAAAGTGGCCGCGCAAGGCGACCCCAATATCTCTCTTGCCCGAAACTCTTAGGCCCCCTACCCCAATCTCATGCAAAAAACTCCTTCTCCTCCTTCCGGATGCCACAGAATGGAAGAACCGCGTGTTGGCGTCCCCTTCCCTTAGCCACTTCTGCCTCGCCCTCTGCCGCCAATGAACCTCCTCCTTCCTGTCCTCCCGAAGCACAACCTCAAGGCACGCTGCTCTCTCCTCCACCTCCTCCGAAGACAGACCCCGATCGTCATCAAGCCCGTCTAACCTACTGATCCCAGCCTCCGCCTCCGCCCTGACGGCTCGTCGCCTCCTGGCGACCTCCTTCCCATAACTCAACAACAACCGCCTCAGGGACTCGAGCTTGGTCGCAAACCGCGTCATCACCGAACCAGCCACCCTTACATCCCGCCAATGATCACACACCATGTCCCGGAAGCCATCCTCCAGCAGCCACTTCTTCTCAAAACGAAAGGAGAACCTAGCCAAACGCTCCTCTCCAGAAAACCAAAGAACGGGAGTGTGATCAGATAGAGTTCTCGGAAGAGCCCAAGCCCTCGCCAAGGGGAAAGCCTCCCCTGCCTCAACCGACAACAGGAACCTGTCGAGTCTGGACCTCGCTCTCGCGTTCCTCCACGTGTACGTGCACCCAGCCGCATCCACAACAGACAAATCCAGAGACAGAACCACTTGCCTCATATCTGCAGATCCAGGATTAGAACCCCCGTTCCCCCCCGGCCGGTCATCCGGTAACAACGTAACATTGAGGTCGCCACAGATGATCCAAATACCGTCGCCAACCTCAGGCAGAACACTCTCCAGATCGGCAGCCAAGCAACCATCCTGTCGCCGACACGGGCCATAGACATTAGTAACGCACAGATTCCATCCGCTCTCCGCCGCAGCCGAACAGACAAGGTGAAATGTGAGTCTGAAATCCCCAGCAGATCGAACGAATCAGAGCGCCAACCGGAAAGCAGGCCCCCCTGAAGCACCTGCAGCCACCTTCTCCGCCAACATGAAAACCTCCCCCCTAATCATCTCCCGCCGCAACTGGTCATCCAAAGAATGCAACTTAGTCTCCTGGAGTAAGAAGATATCTGCCCCAGCCTCTCTCACCAGATTCTGCACCCCAAGCCTCTTTTCGGGTCGACCCAAGCCCCTCACATTCAAAGACAGCAGCTTCATTTGGTCACCAAAGCTTCCATCTTCCTTGGGGGGATAACCCCCAAGCGTCGAGCCACATCCCTGTCGAGAGCAGCAAACCGGTTCCGCACCACCAACGGGCTGGCCTCCCCCAGACCCACAACCTGAGCAGCCGCCCCCGAAGCCAAAGAGACCCTCAGAGCAGCCCTCGCCTCCTTCTCAACCCTCCTCCCCTCCTTCACCGCCCTCGCCTCCTTCTCAGCCCTCCTCCCCTCCCCTCTTCCCCCTCTCATACGCCACTCCAAAGTGTCACGGCACCTCCCCACCCAGAATCGGCAAAGGCCCTCCCATCCTCCCCACCCCAGCCGGATCGGCCCCGCCCCCGGCCGAGACCCCCCCCCCCACCCACCGGACACTCCGGCGCAGCAGCCACCTCTCCCAGCGCGACTTGTCGGACAACCTGAACAGCAGCCCGCTCCCCCACAGATAGCTCCACCCGCGTAGAGCTTGCAGGTTCTCCCCCCTCAGAGCCAACTTCCAAAGCGCCTCCCCCCACGACTCGGTCCAAAACCCCCACCTCAACCTCCGGAGAAGCAGGCCCCGGCGCGCCAGCAGACTGCACCGAAGCGACTCCCCTGCCAGCTGTAAGCCGCCACGGCAGCAGCAATGCCGCCAACCTCGGAAAGTCAACCACAGATACGGAACCGAACCGAAGCTCTTCCCTCGGGGAGTGCGCCACACTCGTAGGTCGCCCCTCCACCGAAAGCTACTCCTCCTCCGACCTCCGAACCCCCACCACCACAGCAGGTCGCAGGTCCGACCCACCACCCCCCCACCTCCACCTCGGCCAAAGGAACCTCCTTCTCGCGGCACCCAGCAGCCAGAACAGCCGCCCAAACATCTGCAGCCACCGGCTCAAGAAGAAGCCGCCTACCAGCCAGACGAACCTCCCACCAACCCATCTTCTCAACACCAACCGGCCTAACCCGAAGCACCACCTCCAAAGGCTGTCCGGGTTGACACCCCGAGCTCTCAACGGAGACAACCACGAGAACCCCGCGCATCAGCTCTGAAATGCACTCCCTCGTCCTCGCCTCCAGCGGAAGTCCCCTGACAACGACCCTCTCTACACTGCCAGGCTGCACGGCAACATCCCAGTCCCTCGGCCTCCGCCACCTCAACTGCAAGCTCCAGCCACCGTTCCGAGCAACAAACTCCGTCCCTCAGAGTCACTGAGCCCCCTCGCCACCGCCCTCCACGGAGATAGGCTAGCCACATCACCCTTAAAGGAAGCCTTGGATACGAGGCCCACGTCCAAAGTCGCCATGAACATCGCCCCCTCTCCACCACCCTCACCAACCAAAACATCTAAGAGAACAGCCGCCTTCGGACAGCACCTTCGAGAATGCCCAAACCCCCGGCAAGCGAAGCAATGCACAGGCTCCCGGCATGCTCGCGCCCAATGGTCCAACCCGCCGCAGCGAAAACAACCATGGCCAAAGGGGAGAACCTCGGTGGCCCTCGCCTACTTCCCGAAGTGGCTGCATAGCTCCCCCTGCGACGACGCTCCACCAGGCGCCAACCCTGGCTCGTGCCCCAGCCCTCGCAGTCGCCCCTGGCCAGAAGCGGGTCGGAACGCCCCTGCCTGGAAAGCTCCAAAGGCAAACCCAGGTTACGTTCCTCGCACTGCACCGCAACAGGCCCTCCCACCCTCTGCTGCTTCCCCCCGCGAGGCAGGCAGGCACGCGCAGAACCGCAGATCGCCAGGCCCGCCTTAGGAGCCGCCCACGCACGTGCTGGACCACTGGACTTCCCAACATACGCGCGATGCCTGCCTCCGCCATGCGCAGCACCCGAGTTCACGCCATGCGCAGCACCCGAGAAACGCAACCATGCATAGCCGGACCCCATGCTAGTTCCCCGGTCGTAATCGGAAGCGCATCGCAAGGACCCAAGCCCGCGACTGGGAAGAGAATTGCGCCGCACCCGAGAATCGAGCCGCGCCCGAACGTCGCCCTTCAGAATCGCATCGCTCCCTTGAATCGCATCGCGCCCTAGAAACACATCGCGCCCTAGATTCGCGCCTCGCCCGAGCATCGCGCCCTGGAATCGCCCTGGAATCGCCCTAAAATCGCCCCAAGAACCAAAAAAAGATGCGATCCAAGTATCTCAAAATCATGTAAACTGCATCCATATGTACCTGCATGTGCTACTCCATAAACTAACTAACTCCGCTCACGACCCATTTTTGTAATTGTTTGGCACTACTTACCGTCCCCACTCCTCAAAAATAAAGAAAACATATGGTCAATATAAACAGAGCTTTGACTAAATTATTCAGGTGTGGTGGCATTGATCTCTCCTCTTCTTGGATTGTATGTCCAGGCATCCCAAGCTTAGGGATATGGACCGGAATCCGAAAGAACCCTTTTGAATAGTTAGATTTTCTTCTCTCCTCAAACAGTGGTTAGCTTGTCCTTGGGGATTCGGGGCCCGGGGATCCATACCTTAAAGATGAGGTTTAGAGACATGGGTTTGAAAGCAAGTTCTATCAATTACGAACAACCAACAACAAAGTGTGCACTGCATAGAGACACTTCCAGATCAAGATCGGCCATTAAAGCCTTCAATTGCTCCTTTAAAAAAATTAACTTAAGGTAAGGGCGAGAAAAAGTATACATGTCGAGCCTACACCCGTACAATTATCTAGAAAAACAGATCCCAGCACCTTGTTGAGTTTGGACCCAATTGAACTAAATAGCAACAGTCAAAAATACTTGAGCTTGAGTTACTAGTAGTAGCCATCACCTTTTATTATCCGCTCACATTTTATAAGTTTTGCAAGGCTCCTCTTCTAACTTGTCGTTAGGGATATTCACAAGACAGGTAAACCACCAGTTTAATCGGTGACCCGACCCGACCCATCATCACTGATTCATGCGTCGCCAGTCCATTTTAACATGTCCGTAGTTCATTTGGATGGGAAACGGGTATCCACTGATGCCCATGAGGAATATCATTTATAAGATAAGGCGTCATGTTCCCCACTTTGTTTTTTAGTGAAGTTCAGAAACTTCGATTCTAGGGTATTTTTACGGAGCCACTTACTCTGAAAGCAGTGAGCATTATTTGTTAAATACTACATTTTCCTTGGATCAGCAGGATGTTAGATGACCATTCACGACAGGACAATCTATATAATGATATACTCTTCCAAATTCCACTCAGACCAACATGTAATTACCCACTTTAGTTGCAATTCAAACAAACAACACGACAATTCTCTTAAAAATGCTTCACTTATCTTGTTTGAACTGTATAACTGTCAAGATTCGTATATCTTGTTCCCTTTATTTATATTATTTATTTCTCCAGTCTTTTTTATGTAATTTACCCTTTGAGCTTTTCTCCTATATAAGAGAGCTCTAGGACTAGAAGGAATGACTTTTCATTTTCACTTTCCACATGGTATCAGAGCGACGGTCTTAGACCGAAGCATGTGCCCTAATGCCCCAACCCCACCAAAACCCTCACGCGCACCGCGCACCGCCTCCAGCCGTGCGCAACCCAGCGCTCGCACCTCATGCGTGTAGCGCGCAGTCCTCCTGCATCATCACGTGTGTCGTCCTCCTGCACCATCACGTGCGCAGTCCTATGCTCGTGCACCTTCGCCCATGTTTGACGTGTAGCGCGTAGTCCTGCGCGTGTCCCTATGTGACGTGCAATCCTGCACGTGTCCCTGTGTGACACTCGCATTGTTGCGAACTAGAAGGAACCCTTGAGGAATGGAAGGGGTTGTGGTATGAGTCTACACCCACAACCATCTTCCTATATGTCCGGGTAGACATTATTTGTCTTGTTTCTAACCCAGATCTTTAGAGATTGTTGTCATCATGTCAGACAAAAAAGCAGATGTTCCATCCCTGGGTGACTTCAAAGGTCCAGCACCCATTGTGAAGATGGATGGAACGAACTATGAACTGTGGGCATGCAGTTCATGAGCCTGATGCAATGTAATGGCAAGAAGCATATCCTCACAAAGGAGGAACCTGCTGACAAGACTGGGGATAATGCCTCATGGTAGGCAGACGATGCCTATGCACATGTGTGGCTGTTATCTGGCACGGTATCCACGGAGATAGCCAATAAAGTTTTGGGTCAGCCCACGACGAAGGATATGTAGGACATTCTCGTCACTACATATTCTCCGGCGAAGAACGAGTCGAAGATTCTGCAACTTCAGCACAACATCTTCACTTCGACGCAGAATGGTCGTCCTCTTCATACCCTCTACACTTCTCTAAGGGGTATGTTTGAGAAGTTACATGGTTAA